>ANSM01007768.1:0-23972 GCA_000347735.1 Cercospora canescens BHU | reverse complement strand
AGGCGACACGCGCACGCCTCGCGGCTGCGTTGGGCGGGCTGAGAGTCTCTGGTATACGCATCCCTATCTGTTCTTGGCCGCGCCTGTCTCACACCGAGAGACATTTTCAGCGGCCCCGTGACGGAGGACTTAGGAACTTCCCGTTCGCTCGTCCGCATCCTCGGGACAAAATCACAATCTCGCGTCTCAATGGCATCCGGCATCGGGACCCCAGTGCAATGCGATATCGATCGGTCCAGGTGGACGCCCTTTGCTCGAAAGCCACCGACGATATGGCTGCCAGTCGGGATCCCGCTGGACGCCATAATTGCATCTTCGCACGACAGGCCGCGTTTGGTGTGACCCACGGCTGACAGGAGCAGCTCCACCGGCAATCCTGATGAACGTCGTATGCGAAGCCGGTAACAGCATGTCAAATGCTGCCATGCCGCGAGTCATCATCCATCATGCTTCCTGCCTGTAAAAGAGCGGGCATCCAAATTGATGGCATGAACCAGATGTCGTGCCTGTGGACGATCACAACTCAAAGCAATGTACAAACCCGGTTAACCTACGAGGGACGTCCTCACAATAAGGGACGATCGCGTGCATGGCTGCATGGCTTAATGCCGCACGCAGACGTTCGGACTTCTTCACGGTCTGCACAGCCCGCCTCCCCGGCGCGCGCTATACCACATGCCGTCGTGGTTGGTGGTGGTGATGTCTCGGCGTGCTGCCCCAGAGGCTGAAGTCCGATTAGACTCAGGTGGCGAAGAACTCCATCTCGTGAGGGCTGAGAACTACATTACAGTGCAAAGTATCCTTTTCCCTGGGCGCCGCTAAATCCGCATACCACAGCTGGAGCTGAACACCTACAAATTTCGTCATCCTCGGATTTTACGAGTCGCCGAGAAGGACCAAAGCCTTGAAGATCACAGCGTCGCAAAGGTCCTTGAATCTAAACCGGATACGAGCACTGCACCTTCCATTTTTTAACTGTACGTGACAGTGGAGGATCACCACTAGGGTACCATGACGGGAACCGGCGACCGCAGGCACTCACGCTGTTGTTGTGAACCTTGGTATGACGCCTTGGCTACCTATTCAAGATTGGCGGTGTTGGCAAGGCTTGTGTTGCTCTCCCGTATAGCACTGTCTGTCCACGTCTCGAACAGACATGTCGAAGGGTGTGACCAAGATGAACCGTGCAAAGGATGCGGCGATACCGCGTGATGAAGCTTATGGTACAACCAACTTTCGCTATTCATGTCTTCGTCGCATCCCAGCCCACCAGAAAACGCCAGCACTGCATAGCAGGGTGTTCGAAAAACCACGGCGGACAGAGCCGTCAACGCGAGAGTTACCGCCCCAAACTAATCATGTCCACCACCATTCCTGCTGCTTCCCATCTTCTCAATCCTCGACATCATTCCACCTTTCCCAATACCGCTTGCTGGTCGGCCTACGCCACCAATCTTACTTCCCGGGGCTCGAAGTCCGGCGGACATTGCTGAAGCGGGCCGACTGATGCTTTTCCTGAAGTCCTCCACGACAGACATGGCACCTTGCGCTGGACCTTGCTCAGACTGCAGGAGCAGCATCTCATCCACGGCAGCGACCAGATCTCCCTTTTCAATTCGTTCTTGAGCAAGCTCGCGTTCCAGCTGCTCCTGGTGTTGCCTCGAAGTCCACATCTCTGCCTCGAGGCGAGCGAACTGTGCGCGTTGTTCCTCAATCTGAGCTTTGAGTTCTGCTTCGGCCTCGCCGGAGAATGTCATGTCGCCCGCCACCGGCCCAGAGAATGTTGCGTCTTTTGCGGCCAAGAGGTCTTCATTCTGCTTCTCAAGTTGATGGAGTCGGGCCTGCAGCTCCGCGCACTTCTTTTCGCCGCGAGCCTCGTAGCTCTTCTTGAGTGTGGCAACTTTGCGTTCGTGCTTCTCTTTGTAGACAGCATGCAGCTCCCGCGAGACAGCTTCGATTTTGCTGTCTATTTGTGCGGCGACCAGTCGTTGCACGCGCTCTTCCACAGCAGAAGGATCGATTTCGCCGCCATCCCCTCCTGCTGCTCTCGCTGCGAGAGCATCAGCATACCGCTCTTCCGCCTTGATCGCTCTCGTTTCTGAGTCTTCGATCCTGCGCTCATACTCTTCCACCTTGCGCGCCAATTCCTCCTTTTCCGCTTCCGACTTCATGACTTCCTCCTTGACATCTTTAAGCAAGTGCTCGACTTCCTGTCCTCGCTTCTCCCAGCCGGCTTTTTGCTCTTCCGCATCCTCACGTCTATTCTTCTCTTCTCGCAGCCTCTCTTGTGCCTCGCCTACTCGACGCTCTGCATCTCCGACAGCACGTTTGAGACTTTCCACTTCAGCTTCTCGGCCGCTGAGCGTCGCTTTCAAGGACGAAATTTGTGAGAGGTAAGATGATTTGAGCGATTCGAGCTCTCGAACGGTAATCGTGGGCACGGATCGCGGTGTGGGTGCAGGCGGGAGCTCGAAGTCGAGGAGGTTCATGATGCTGCTTTGCTTTGCGGGTGTTGCATAGCTCGGGCGCGTGGACTTGTACGGCGAGCGCTGGTTGTTCATGAATTTCAAAAGGTCTGGCTGCGTGCTCGATTTGGCTGGAGAACCGTGGCGGCTATAAGCAGCCATACTGTCCATTTGCTGGGTGAAGTCAATCAGAAAGGTAGTACCATCCTGGCTAGCAGAATAGCCGTGCCCGCTCTTGGACCCTACTCGAGACCTCCGTGGAGTCGGAGAAGGAGATCGTGAGGGAGATGATCGCTTGCGAGAGGTGCGTGGTGTAGCGTCTGCCTGCCTACCGGGCGTTCGCAACGCATCGCCTCGCTTGGTAGGACTCTGGCCTATCTTCGCCCACGTTGTCATGTCCGGGACCTCAGAAAAAGCGCTGAAGCAGGTGTCATCAAAGCTGGAGCTTTCTTCCACATGAGCATACTGGTGTGATGTGCGTGACTCGGAAATGGTGTTGACACCTCGGGGTGTGGATTTCATCAGTTCCGAGCCGAAGGAGTTCTTGCGTGGACTCGTCGTCGCGCGTGGTGTTTGCGCATTACCGTTTGCGTTTCGAGAAGGCTTCAGCGGCGACCGCTTCGGTGTCTGTGACTGGCGCGTCGACTGCGGAGGAGGCATGAGGTCGGAATCTGTGCTTCCTCGTTGCGCCTCTGGGTTGACTGGTGAGTCTGGCAAGGCTTTGCTTTCGGGTGGTGTCGCTGGTCTGAGCTTCGTGGTTGTGTTCCCAGTTTCTGGCACGTTCTCCTTGTCCTCCGCCATGTTGTCGAGTCCGTGCTTCATTGGTGTCGCAAAGACTTCCATAGTATGCTGCTCCTCTTCTGTCTTAGTGATTGGGGCCTCCCATGTTTTGCTGGCGAGTCTGCTGTTCGCCTCCGAGACGAATGGTGAACTGGGCTCGTTGTGATCAAATGCAAAGGTGCTCTCTTCAACACGTGGCTGGACATGAGCTGATGGAGACTCCATCGCTTATTCTGCTCGATTTGATCAGATGGAATGTGCAGTATGTCTTGGTATCACTGTGTCTAGCGCCAACGCACACAGGATGTGCGTGAGAACAAACATCACGCCAAGACAGAGTTGGTCGTGAGGGGCAACTATCACGTTGCTCTCGACCATGGATCTCACAATCCCCACATTTGGTGAAACTGCAGATGCGGACACAGCAGCCAAAGTCGACACTCTGTGCTTGTGCCCTTTTCTCCATCATTGAAAAGCTGCTTACCCACGGGCTCCAGTTCGTGTGGGGCGAATCACAACTCGCGGCACATCATGCAACTAGATCAACATTGGATAGTGCATGAGTGCGGCGGGACATGCGAATATCACTGTTCAACAAACGTCGCTTATGTGGAAAATAATCACAATTCAGATTGGCAAGCATGAGAGAATATTCGGATGCGTAACGATGGCCATGGTTACAAGGCTATATGAGAGCGAACGACTATACTAGATGGTCACGATGCATGTATGCCCATTCCATCCTCGCATCATCAACAATGCGTGCTTTTCTAATCCATCATGATACTCAAGACATTCTGAAATTCGTCGCTGTTGTTGATGTTGACGGCAACGCAGTTGCTCCCTCCAACAAGGTTGGTCGAAAGACCGGTGCATCCAGCCTTCGAGTATGCCCAGACCTGGGTCAATGGTCCTTGTCCCCTGGCACCGCATGTCAGTTTGAGGCCCATTGGCATCACATTCCTGCGCTCAACTTACCAATATAACGAGACGGTCGTAGGATCAATGTTGTAGCATTTTCGTGCTGGTGGGGAAGCGTGGTATGTTGGAGTGTTGCCACCATTGTTGTCTTTGCAGTCTGGATTCGAGTACTGATTAAGCTTTGCATTCGCGCGAGTGTGTAAAGAGACTGGTTCGGCCGCTGGGCTTGCCAGAACAGAGGCCGCAAGGGCGATGGCAGTATTCGCAATACTGAAGGCGTGCATGATGGTGAAGGTATTTGTAGGTGAAGTGCAGAAGATCTGATCGACAGTGTGAATGGTGTTGTTGGTGGTATCGTTGTCGTTGTCGGTGCTGGTGCTGATGCTGATGCTAGAACAGAGCTCATTCGGGCTACCTTTATACTCTCCACGACTACATCATCGCTGGCAGAAGGCATGCCATACGTAGCGATCATCAAGCTGAATTATGGCCAAGACGTGCCGGAGCCAGTCAGGTGCTCGCATGACTGTGTTCCAACATGTTTTTCTTTGTGATACCTATTTCATGACCACGAAGGATGCCACGAAGGATGCGACAAAGTGGAGACAGAGTATTTCGTCCACAGCAATGAGACACCAACAAGCTCACCGGTTATGGTAGAGCAATTCGAGAGGCAGTGCATTAATGCGCAAGCGTTCTGCCAACCTTCGGAGTAGGAGCTGCAACCTGACCTAGTGCCGGCTGGGCCTGAGGCTGTACTACTGAAACACTGCCTGTAAATCTTAGCGCATCCCGGGTGCATTATTTCTGCTAGTACAAGCTCTGGGGTCCCACGGCGCCTATGCGAGACAAGCATTGCTTCCTACCTTAGTATGCTTTGAGGTCCTCCCGTGCATATCATGACGCGCGACCGCTGGCTCCAAATGTGAAAAGGGACACCATACCAGTACTAGCCAGGTTTGCACAAGAATATGAACAACAAGTTGCCCCTTATGCAATCAGGAACATGCGACGTCGATCCTCCGTAATGCGCAGCGTCCACGCAACTCCCGGTAGTTCGCCGAAACCTCAATGAAATCAGAGGGCTCTCTATGCTGCATCAGATTCCGCGCTGCCCGTTGTTCGGCTTCGTTCTTGCTCGCGGCGCCTTACAGAATACCATCGGTATTCACCACCCAAATGCTCAAGACTTCGAGCAGAACACAGCAAGAGGGCCCGGAATGTCGACCTCTCACCTCCCCGCCTGTCGATGTCCGTGACGCGTAGCATTTTCAGCGTCGTGGCCCCCTTCATCCAATGTTGATGCCTGAGCTTCAGGGCTGCTGGCATGAGGTGCTTGCTCTAAAGGATTAATTGCAGGCAGACCGACATGCTGCGCCAGCGACACGTCTTCGTGCTAAACAGATCTCAGCTCTACTCTTATCTCGTATTGTCGATTTCTTCGGCAAGTACGCTGTGACCACGGGTTCCTTCTTGTGAGCGTTGTTTACAATCTTCAAAGGTTTAATGTCCCGGGTGTCGAGCTCTTGAGGCCAACAGCCACCGCTGTCATTGTCCCTTCTCTTTATTCGTTGTCAGCCGGACTCTATTCATCTCTATGCGAAGGATCCTGGAGAGTCTGGAAGTTTTCGCCATGCTTAAGCTCTAGATACTCCGCACGCAGAGATTGGGTCACGTGGATGCGCAGTTGTGGCGCCAGCGGTAATCAAATGTGCCACTGGAGCAGCGTGACTTCACTCGTTTACGACCATCCTCTGCATCTTCGCACCCGTTGCACTCCTGTATCAAAACCATTACTGCCTTGGCATGCGATGGCTCTTCCGACGCCGAACCATTGTCTCTCTAGGCCCAGTACCTGTCCATCCCGCTTCCGTGCCACCCCACCTACACATTCCGCCCACGAGATGACCGTGAGTCTGCCAAAAGCGCCACGCACACGCAGCGCAGCACGCTTGGAGCCAGCAAAGCGCTCGGTGGTTGAAGTGAAGAAGCGGGATGCTGGAATCGAGTGGTTCGTGGGACGTGAATTGTGGTGTCAGCTCATCTGCAGCCTGAATCACGACATCTCAAGCGAGGGTCCGAGCAGACGCACGCTGCTGTTGACTGGCTGAAGAGCATGTGAATTCTGCTACAAACACGAGTTGGACACGATCACAGTCGCACGATCTCCCGCTACTAGCGCGCTGTGCGCGCGCCTGGCACTGGCGCGATGGGGGTAGTGAACTAGACTGGTGAAGCTCGTTCCATGTTGTCCCCCACCTCCAATCGGAAAAGTACCTCGCCGTCGTGTGCCAGGTCCTGGACCCAGGTCAGAAGAATTTTGCAAAGCCTTTGGGGACACTATTCCTTGGCGTTCAACCCGCCAGATGTGCTTCTGGACTACTTCGGTCTACCTGTGCCATCCACCGGCTCAATCGCGGTCACGAGAGACTTGCGTGACACCTTGCCCAGCAGTGCTTCCCAGCAGTATGCATTCTTCCCAAACGTAACGCGGAGTGAGACGGCAAACGATCGATATTTCGTCCTGTGATATCCATTGAATTGGCTCAAAGCGGCAATTCTTTCCCCATTGTGACGTGGGTGTTTGCACGCCACGCCTGGCATGCAAACTCGGCACGCTCTTCAACTGGGCGCTGTGCGCTCAACCGATATTTGAGACTAGACCAAGCCACGTCAATCCTGTCATAGAATTAGTTTCATGCTCACAGACGCACTTACTTCTTCTATTGTACATTCAGACGACATGACATCGACCATGAATATCATTGACACCACCAAGGACCTGTCTACGTTATTTGACACGCAAGCGCAGGCCACACCGGATGCCACAGCCCTTGAGGACGAAAAAGTCACATACACGTATGCGCAACTCGCAAAAAAGGTCGACCTGCTCGCTCACAGACTTCGCAAACATGGATTGAAAAGAGATGGCCTCGTTGGCGTGCTCTTGCCACGAAGTGCCGATTACGTTATTGCTTGCCTCGCTGCTCTCAAGGCAGGAGGTGCTTATCTTGTGCTCGAGCTTGCCTATCCTCCAGATTTGCTGGCCGACGTAATTGAAGATGCTCAGCCCGTCGTGGTCATCCACAACGAGTCCGAGACAGGCAAGATCAAACCCGAGATTCCTCGCATTGTGCTCGACGAAGAGCCGGAAGTATTCATCAACGGCCACGCGGAGATCAATGGGGAGGGGCCGAGAACTGATGATCTTGAGAAACTAGCATTTGTTTCGTACTCTTCTGGAACCACTGGCAGACCCAAAGGCATCGCGAATCCCCATCGTGCCTCAGTCTTGTCATACAATCTTCGATTCGGCATCTCAGATGTCCAACCTGGCGCCCGTGTGGCTTGCAATGTCTTCTTCGTATGGGAGATCATCAGACCTTTGCTTCGAGGTGCCACTGTGGTGACTGTGCCAGATGAGTCCAGCTACGATCCAGCTGCTCTAGTAGAATTACTATCTGCGAAAAAAGTCACAGAGACTTTAATGACTCCGACATTGCTCGCAGCCGTGCTTGCTCGATTTCCTGACATTGGTTCGAGACTTGCAAACTTGAAAACCTTGTGGCTGAATGGTGAAGTTGTGAGCAGTAAGTGAGCCGATCGCCCAAAGACTCTACACTCCCCCTTTGCTGCGAGAAAGAAATCCGACCCATGTGCACAAATTGAATGCAGAGACTTGGCAGAGACCTATGCTTACCATTTCATGATTACTTCCAGACGACCTCGCTCGCAGAGCCCTCCATGCTCTTCCACACGTCCGACTGCTGAATTGCTATAGCGCTTGCGAGACGCATGAAATCGCCTGTGGCGATGTCGCGGAAATGCTTCGTGATGGCGCGGTGAATTGTCCCGTCGGGAAACCTTTTGAACCTGAACACATTCACATCCTCGGCGAGGATGGAAAGGAAGTCGAACCTGGAAACAGCGGTGAGCTGTACGTCGGCGGTTCCTTGCTAGCTCGTGGATATCTCAATCGTCCCGAGACCACCGCTGCGGCATTTTTGCCAGACCACTTCAGTAGTGACAACCCAGATGCGCGGATTTACAGGACTGGTGATCTTGCGGTCCTACACGAGGACGGCCTACTAGAAATCACCGGACGCACAGGTACCATGATCAAGCTTCGTGGGTACTCTGTCGTCCCCGCGAAGGTGGAAGACACTATCACAAAGAACTTGGCTGTCCGACAGTGCGCGGTCACTGCGCATGGAGATGGGCTGGAGCGCCAGCTGGTCGCCTATATTGTGAAGGAAGCTGGCGCTAGCAGTGACCGGCCTTCTGTGGATATTGATGAGCTGAATCATAGCGCAGCTGCGAGGAAGGTCCTTGCGCCGTATCTTGCACAATACATGCTTCCCACGCTCTGGGTGGAGTTGGAGGAATTGCCCACGCACAGCGTATCCGGGAAAATCGACCTCAAGAAACTTCCTTCGCCTATTCCAGCCAAGGCATCAAACGGCGCAAAACCTGCCAAGGATACTATCAGCATCGATGATATTGCGGAAGTCTGGGCCAATACTCTAGGCGCGGAGCGCAAACTGCTGAAGCCAGAACACAGCTTCTTTGACCTCGGTGGTCACTCGCTCTCTCTGGCTGCGTTGGCTACGAAGCTATCGAGACGCTTTGGCTTCCGCATCCCAGTGGGACGACTGGCGGATCCGCCTACGCTCGAAAGCCATTTGCACACTATTCGCGAGGTACGAGATGGAACGATTGCCGCAGTTCAGTCCGATCTCCCGACTGCGTTGCGCAAAGATTCCAACCTTGATCGCGATATTGAGCCCAGTGGAGCAAAGATTTGTGCTCTAAAAGATGCGAAAACGGTGCTGCTTACAGGAGCGACTGGTTTCCTTGGAGCGTTCCTACTTCACGAACTTCTGGAGGGCACCTCGGCCCAGGTCATCTGTCTTGTGCGCTCTCCAGAGTCGTTGGAGGAAGACAGGCCAGGCTGCACTGCACGAATACGAAGAAATCTCATTGATCTTGGATTGTGGAGCGACTCCGTTATGGAGCGTGTGGAAGTGTTGCCCGCCGATTTGCCTAGGAAGCGATTTGGACTGTCACCTGGAAAGTTCAGCGACCTCGCTGAGAGAGTACAGGTAATCGTCCACGCCGCTGCCCAGGTCAATCTTGTCTACCCTTATGCTGCGTTGCGAGCAAGTAACGTCGATGGCACGAAGGAAATTCTGCGATTAGCATGTATGGGCGGCGCCACTGTGCAATATGTGTCGACGAATGGGGTCTTACCTCGCTCCGAGTCTGGAAACGGGTGGCCCGAAGATGCTATGCTCTATGTCGATGCTGTTCCCGAGAAGATTCCCGATGGCTATGGTCAAACGAAGTGGGCCGCAGAACAACTCGTGCTCGAAGCTGGTCGTAGAGGTCTTCCTGTGAGAATCTTACGCGCAGGAACCATCTCTGGACACAGCTTGACTGGTGCGGCCAACGCCTGGGATCTGCTCACCGCTTTATTCGTGGAATCGATCCATTTGGGCTATTACCCAGACGTGCGCGGCTGGCGGGCAGAAATGACACCGGTCGACTTTGTGAGCAAAGCCATCGTTCACCTCGGCAACCAGACGCACGCGAAGCAGTTGGTCTTCCATCTGGGCGACCCAGATCCAATAGAAACGAAAGAAGTCTTCCAACACTTCGCCGAGCTCGGATACCCGACTGAGCCCATGGCCTTTGACAAGTGGGTAAACTTGTGGACCGAAAAACGAGGCTCCATGAAAGGCGGCGAAGGAGCATTCACCGTCGACATCATGCGCAGTGGAATGCCGAGCGTTGGTTTCTTGCGAGACATCGTGGTGCTCAACAACGCACAAACGAGACCCTTCCGTGCGATTGTGGAACGACCAAAGGTTGATGCTGTGCTCCTCGAAACATATGCCCGACACTGGTTTGCCAGAGGATGGTTGGAGAAACCACCTGCGCGAAACAGTGCTCTTGGAGGATCCGCGCTCAGAGTGCGCAAGAGTATACTCACTGGTCGCGTCGCAGTGATCACGGGTGCTTCATCTGGCATTGGAGCCGCAGTCGCTAGCGCTTTGGCAGCAGAGGGTTGCCATCTTGTTCTCGCTGCCCGCAGGACACAAGCGCTAGAGAGCCTCAAACGCCGGCTTGCGGTCAGAGACGGCAAAATCGTTGTCAAACAGACTGATGTCACCAACAAGGCTCAAGTCGATGAGCTCCTCGAAACGGCCGAAAAGGAACTCGGCTCAGTCGACATCTTCGTCTCTTGCGCTGGCGTGATGTATTTTACCATGATGGCGAATGCTCATACGGATGAGTGGAACACCACCGTGGACGTCAACTGCAAAGGCCTACTGCACTGTCTCGCGGCGACCGTGCCGGGTATGCTGAAACGTGGCTCTGGACACATTGTCGCCATTTCTTCGGACGCGGGACGTAAAGTGTTTCCAGGCCTCGGTGTCTATTCTGCCTCGAAATTCTTCGTCGAAGCCACTTTGCAGTCGCTTCGACTAGAAACCGCGGGCAAGGGCCTCCGAGTAACCTCTGTGCAACCCGGAAATACCCAAACAGATCTCCTCAACATGTCCAGTGATGAAGAAGCCATCAAAGCGTACGGTCAGCCAAGTGGCGCGAAGATCATGGACCCTGTAGATGTGGCGAATGCGATCGTGTATGGATTGAAGCAGCCAGAACACATTGCTGTCAATGAGATTTTGATCGAGCCGAGGGATGAACCGATTTAATCCTTTGCTGTCATTGGAAGTACCAGGATGTAACTTTTCATCGTGCATGGATGTATCTGTTGTATAGCGTCAAAGGCCGGATACTCGTGTTTGCATTGATTCCTCAAAAGCGACTCTTTCGTGCCTCATTCTCTACACTTTGGCCCTTCACCCCCGGACGTTCTTCATTTGAGTTCTGCGACACCTACACCATGCTCATATGAAATTGATGAGGTCAGCTTAAGGGCATGATCAAATTGCCGCTTGCGAAGACCGCTCGCTCCCCACGGTCTTGTCCCTCCTGTGCCATCTCGCGTCAGCCGACGGCAGATGTACGTATCCCGTCACACGTGGGGCATGCAGGAAAAGATCTTGCCGATCACAACGTCTCATCTCTCGTACGAAAGCTTCCTCAACTCCTAGATGGTTGGCACAGTTCCAAGCACACGCTCAGTCCTGCGTCCATTAATTCTTGAGAAAGGCCGAGCGGTCAAAGACCGCTTCTCGAGGACGCAGTGATGAAGAGAACCCAAGACAATATGTGTTTCTGCGTATTGAGCGACTCTGATTTGTTTACGGCCCGGCAATGCGGCACCTCTAGCGAGTCGAAACCCCATCTGCCGCGGGTAGACGGTGCCCGCTTTTGGGCTCGGCGGGCGTAAATGGCGGACTTTAGATGGAGCGCGAGCGACACTACTCCTGTGGGCGGCGATTAGCAATCGTCGAGAAGTCGGTGACTTTCTTCATTCGTTCATCCGCGACCACCTTCCGAAAAAGATGATCTCGAGACACTAAAGTGCAACCATCGGAGAGGAATTACAGAGGCTAACAAATCTCCTCTTAGGTACCGAAAGCGAAAGTTTAAGCCCGTCTGCGCCGCAGACGCAGTCCAGACAAGAAGTTGCCGCCAAGCGATAGATAGATCCTAGGTTTTGTGGAGCGCCGAGAGATCTGATAGCCAGAGAGATGTCGCGGTCTTCGGCGAGTGATCTGGGCAAGGAGATCGAATGCCGGAACAACAATCAACACGATACCGAAGACGATCTCACCACTGGCCAAAAGGAGTTAATCGAAGCCGCCGACCCTCCTTTCACCGAGCGCGAAGATGGTGAGAGCAAAGCTGGGGAAGGAAATGGCTTGGAACGAAGTGCGACAAAAGCCTCGTCGAAACCAAGCGTGAATAACATCAAAAGTGTCCCAAATGGAGGACTTTGGGCTTGGTTGCAAGTCGTATCCAGTTTTTTCTTGTTCATGGTAAGAATGTGCCCTTACTCACCGCGGTTGTGATGTCGACCGTAGAAACGCTGACCTGCTTTGCCCGCGACAGAACACTTGGGGCATCGTCAACACATTGTGAGTAAACCGAGCAACATCCTTCGGAAAGAAACCGTCGTCGCTAACCACATGTACCTCAGCGGCACCTACCAGACCTACTATGAGACGGGCCTTCTTTCCACGTCTTCTCCCAGCGCCATCTCCTGGATCGGCAGCGTTCAAGCCACGCTTCTCATGCTCGTAGGAAGTCTCACAGGGCCCATCTATGATTCCGGCTTCGCACGCTCCCTCGTCTTCACGGGGACATTTCTGGTCGTGTTCGGGCAACTGATGCTCTCGCTCAGCACGACATACTACCATGTCATTCTCTCCCAGGCGATCTGCATCGGCATCGGAACAGGGTGTCTCTTCATTCCGTGTGTGGCGGTTTTGTCAACGTATTTCAGTACGCGCATCGCGACCGCGGTGGGACTTGCGGCTGCGGGCTCGAGTATAGGTGGTGTAGTGTATCCGATTGTATTTTATCGCTTACAGCCAACGATTGGATTCGCTTGGGCAACGAGAGTATTGGGCTTCATGGAGTTGGCGACTTTGGCAGTAAGCTGTGCTGTGCTGAGAATCAGAGTGTTGCCCACTGGACGGCGCAAATTTCTGGATTTGGCGGCTTGGAAGGAGGTGCCATACCAGTTCTTCGTCTTGGGCACCTTTATTGGGTTTCTAGGATTGTAAGTGCTCTGCTTATGCTTCATCAGGAAGGGACTGACAGTGTTGCTGCAGATACACCCCGTTTTTCTACATTCAATCTTACGCACTCGCATTGGGTACGTCTCCGGATCTGGCGTTTTACCTTCTTGCGATCCTGAATGCAGCATCGACATTCGGACGAGTCCTGCCGAACCTTTTGGCTGATCGTATCGGACCTTTCAACGTAATCATTCCTTGCACTTTTATGACCGGGATCCTCTGCCTTTGTCTCGTTGCAACGAACAGTTTCGGCTCCGTTGCTGCCATTGCAGCTCTATATGGATTCTTCTCGGGCACCTTTGTGTCTCTCCCCGCGACAATTTACGTCCACATTACAGCCAATCGGGGGCTGATAGGGACAAGAATGGGCATGGGTTTCTCGGTGACGAGCGTGGGGATATTGGTTGGGACACCAATTTCTGGGGCGATCTTGAGTGCGCGTGGATTCGACGAGATATGGATATATGGTGGCATTATGACCATCGTAGCAGGTGCGCTGATCTGCGTGTGTAGAGTTAGTAAGGGCGGCTGGGGTTTAAAAACAGCGGTCTGAGATATCGACAGTATTTACATTAGACAGCAGCAAATCATCACATGACGATCTTCAATTGAGCTTGAAACCACCAGGAACGAGTCGCTGGAAGACCTGGTCCGGATCATATTTCTTGCTGACCTCTTTCAAGAACTGCAGGCTGTGCGCTCCGTAGCTTGCAAGAGGGTTTTGGAATGGCGCGGCGTAATTGAGGTACTCAAAGGGGTAGCCGACATCGTGTACCGCGATGTATGTTTGCACCAGCGTCAGCCAATTTTGGACAGCGGTATTGATCTCGTCGTCGTAGCGAGCATCCTCCCTGCGATGAGGTTAGCCTGCATTCTCTGTGCTGGTGCGAGATTCTTACCACAATGGCATGAGGAACACAATCGCCAAATTCTTGGTCGTGTAGTTGAGGCCCATAATGTTACCACCCGTAGCGAGACCGCGCTCATCATAGACGCGTGGAAGGGGCTCGTACTGGACACCCCACGTGAGATCCGGAACATGACTCAAAGTAGCGTAGACATCTTGGGTGATTTCATGGATTTTCTCGAGTACCAGGACGGAGTCAATGACCACTGCCTGTATCGTGACAGTTGCAAATGTGGCCCTGATCAGATTAGATTGCATCTTAAGGAAGGATACAATGCCATCTCACCGAGACACTGGCGGAATGCTGTTTGGAAAATCGGCAAACGTCGTCCAACCCGTATTGATGGAAAGCTTGTTTCCAGAAAAAAGAGGGTCATATGCCCATAACGCCGAACTCTCGTCGACAGGATCGATCGAGGAGACCCAGTTGATGATCTGGTCCTGGGACTGATTTTTAGTGTGCACGAATTCGAGAGCGACCAGTGAAGCATCATCTGCTCCGTCGGCCACTGTTTCGACGAATCGCTGGAATGAGTGAAACGTCGTGGCTGTGTCTGTGGCAGGAAGTGCAAAATAACCTCCCCAGATCTTCTGGTTGTGCTTGAAAGTAGCGATGTCAAAGCTGGTGACGATGCCGAAATTATTACCACCGCCTTTCAATGCCATGAAGAGGTCGAAGTCGCTACTGGCGTTGACTTTTCTGACCTCTCCAGACGCGAGCACTATTTCGTAGTTTAGAACGTTGTTTGCCACCCACCCAACCTTTGGAGTGAGCCATGAGTAGCCGCCTCCCAACACAAGGCCAGCTATGCCTACCGTCTTGACTCGGCCACCAGGAATCGCCACTCCACTTCCGTTGAGTTGGGCGTAGGCATGTCCCCATGTACCACCAGCGCCCAGCCGAACGAAGCTTCTGTCGGTCGAGAGAGCCGTTCGATTGAGGAATGCGAGGTCGATCACAACACCATGGTTAATATTGTTCGCGCCAGGCCAAGGCGTGTGGCCTCCAGCCTTGACAGCGAATTGACACTCGCCATCGACCAGAATGGTAAGCGCTTGGGCAACGTGCTCCGCAGAAGTCGGCTTGATGATACAAGTCGGGTCGAGGCGCGCGTTGGTAGACCAGCGGTTGTTCTGAGCTTCAAACGCGGTGTCATTGTGGGCAAAGAAGGATTGTGGGCCTAGCTTTTTCTGGAGGTCATGGCACTGGTGACGGGTCAGCTCATAGGGGGGCGGATGTTGCGCGCGAGTACACCCACGCATTGCGACACGTCGGCAGTAGCGAATGCGATCAATGCGGGAAGCACCACTCGTAGCGCATCGAGCAATGCCATGGCTGGACCGTCACGCAGAAGATGGATGATGTCGAGGTTAGCAGACGGTCAAAGAAGTGAAGAAGCAGTGAGGTGTCAAGGCAGAAATGGCGGTCCTGCATCACGCAGGGAAGTTTCACCCAGCAGGAGCGAGCCAGGTATGCATCACGGTGGAGACTGGACATGGCTTCATTGCGTCTTGAACCTCCCAACGACGACCAGACATCACTCTCGGAGCCACTCCCGGATGGGGTGGCATATGGTCGGGGGGGAGCGCTCGAAGGGCGGTGTGGGTTCTGCCTGAGGACATATTGACTGCCGCGGGGATGGCCGGTGGCCCAGCTCGTCTTCAGTGGTTGTGGGTGGTGAAGACGATGATGTTTGTGGAGCGAGTGGAGTGGAGCGCTGGGGGACAGACAGAAATCTTGGCGTCGACTCGGCTCACTTGCTGGGGGGATGCATGCAAGCTGTTCAGAAACACCGCTCCGCTCCTCCTCGATCCTCGCCGCTGCTCACCACGTTTCCCTCTAGACAATTCACGGGAAAACCATGAAAGGCGTAGCGGTGGCCCTGGTGGCCCTTGAATGTGCAGCCTTTTCCCACGCCGCTCGCCCACGTGGAGTTGGTCCGGAGTGTATGTCCTCCATCCTCCATCCTAGTCTACTCTCCTCGCCATTGCGACTGCTGGACTAACGACGATGCCCAGTCGCCAAATTCTACGAAGACACCACCACCTTCACATGCATCACACACCCTTCCGTCGCTCTTTCCTTCTCTCAGGTCAATGATGACTACTGCGACTGTCCCGACGGTTCAGACGAGCCCGGAACGGCCGCCTGTGCCCACATCTCCTCGTTATCTCCGCACACTCTCGAGAACCCTCCCAATGTGTCGAATGCCCTGCCCGGCTTCTATTGCAAGAACAAGGGCCATCGGCCGAGCTATGTCCCCTTCACCAACGTCAATGACGGCATTTGCGATTACGAGCTCTGCTGCGATGGCAGCGAGGAGTGGGAAGGCATTGTCAAGTGTCAGGACAGGTGTGCCGAGATTGGGAAAGAGTGGAAGAAGCATGACGAAGCAAGGACGAAAAGTCTCAACGCTGCCAACAAGAAGCGAGCGGAGCTGGTCAAAGAGGCGCAACGATTACGGAAGGCGGTGGAAGATCGCCTGCATAGCCTCGGAGCAGAGGTTGAGGCAGCGGAGATCAAGGCCCGGAGTATGGAGCAAGAATTGAAAGAAGTGCAGCGGAGCGAAGCAGGAAAGACGGTCAAGGCTGGTCCTGGCAAGGGCGGCAAGTTGAGCCAGCTCATCGAAATAGCACGTGCGAGAATGGACGAGCTGAGGCACAACCTCGTCCGGACACGAGCTGAGCTTTCCGTCAATCGTGACAGGCTGAGGAAGCTCGAAAGTCTGCTCACGACGTTCAAGGAGGAGTACAATCCCAACTTCAACGATGAAGGCGTAAAGCGGGCTGTCCGAGCGTGGGAAGACTACGCCGCGAGCCACACTCTCGGAGCGGAGCCAAATGATGCGCAAGAACGGGACATGCAGGAGCTCATCAAAGACGATTCTGAGAACGGTCTCGATTGGGAGCAGTACGTCGAGGAGGAAGACGAGACTGACATCCGTAAGTCGGACCCTCCCCTGCACTGCTCGACTTGACGAGCCCAACGCTCCCTGATGTTCCAAGCTGACCGACTCCCAGTCTATTCCTTCACCAGCTACCTTCCACCCTCCATCCGTTCTTTTGTCGACACCAAACTGCACGATCTCCGCCAAACACTCATCACCAACGGCATCCTCGCGGATAATGCCGCCACCTCCGGCACCGAAACCAAAAAGGTCACCGAAGCCCGCGAACGCCTCACCGCCGCCAACAAAGCCCTTGAAGACGCCAAAAAGTCACAGACCGAACACACCGAAGACCTCGCCAAGCACTTCGGCCCAGATGACGTCTTCCGCGCCCTCAAAGACGTTTGCGTCTCCAAAGACTCCGGCGAATACACCTATGAATTTTGTTTCATGGGCCGCACGAATCAGAAATCCAAAAAGGGCGGCGGAGCCACAAACATGGGCTCCTACAATCGAATTGAAACGATCACGGTGGACGAGGATTTGCCCGCGAACGGAAAAGGTCTGGGCAGGGGTGAAAGGATCGCGATGAAGCACGAGAACGGCCAGCATTGCTGGAATGGACCCAATCGTTCCACGACGGTGATTTTGGCCTGCAGTGAGGAGAATGAGATTTGGAAGATTCTGGAGGAGGAAAAGTGTGTGTATAGAATGGAGGTGGGAACGCCAGCGGTTTGTGGGGTTGAAGTAGTGAAGACCCAAGCACAGGCTGGACATGATGAGCTGTAAGTGAATATAAGCGCCCGTAAACGACAGACAGGGTGTGAGGATGTAGTAGTTAGTATATGCAGTACTATATCTCTGCTACCAGTAGCTCCCCATTTTGTTTGCATTTTTCGTCAGCTTTGGAAGCTCGACATTTTTCAATCTTCGTGCGAATGACGACGGCGCGACGCAGGCTACGGCGCCAAAGATCCCTTCATCCAGTCATTGCCACACCAGTTGGGTCAGTAACGAGAGATCGCCCTGCCATCGCCAAAGTGAGAGCAATCGCAGTCCTCCGCAATCAACGCCAAGCCCATCGTGTATCGCACTCGTTCATCATGAGGCTTCGTCCGAAATGTGTCGAAGCAGCGCGCCCCTTGCATATTCCCAAAGCGTCCCACCAACGCCACGCAACCAAATCTCATGTCTCCATCAGCTCATTTCCCATTTGCCACGTGCGAGAGAGACACTAGATATTGCCCCTGATCAAAAGCGCCTCAGATGAGAACATGTTATCATTTCTCCGAGGCCCATGAAAAAGACTTGTTTTCCTTCCCATCGCTGAAACGCCGCCCGCTTGCTATGCACCACAAAACAACACGCTCGATATTTTCTTGCCTCTCCTGGGCAGCAACGTAAGCACAAAACAACGCACATTGGTCTGATTCGATCCGGATTTCCGTGCCTCACTTAGTGACATCGACGTCGGTGGAGCTGGTGGGAGTATCCATACCACGTCTCCGGCGCGACAGACGGAAGCCTGCTCGCGTATGATGCGAGGGCTCCACAGCTTCTTCCCAGTATAAGTTCTGGACTTGCTGACTCTCTCCAGCCCCATCATCGCGTCCCAGGGCGCGGGCTTTCAGCGCTTTGTGTCGACGAACTTCACGCTCATTGACGACCTGACGCATGATGCTGCCCACAGTGTCGGCCCCCAGACGACCAGCCAGTGCAGGATGCTCCAGCAAGTATTTCAGCAGTGGGAACGGGAGGGAAAGTAGGACGGAAGACACAGCAGTTGTGGCGAAAGGCGGGCGCTGATGGTCCTCGTTGGCCATTTCACCAAATCGAATCTTACTCAATCGAGGGTCTGATCTTGACGATTTGCTCTCGTGCTGGTGTGGGTCCACTGGCAGCCGAGCGCAGGAGGGTGACTGAGGTGCGGAAGAATCGATGTAGAAGTTCGGTGGAAGATTGTGAGCGGCGAACTCGAGGACCCGCGCGAGCAGAGCAGAAGAGTGAGGCTCATAAGTCGGCGACCCACCAGCTTCTGGCTTCGTGGACGAGTCATCACTCGAACATGTGCTCGTCTTCTCCTCGCTGCCATCTTCGATGGGCCACATGTGTCCCAGTCCCCCGTCGAGCGCGAACGCGAGAATTGGTGTGATGGTGTCCCATTGTACATGAAGCGCCGCAATCTCTACACCGCGCTGAGCCACTGCATGGATGTTGAGCCAGGCACCTGTAGCGATGTACTGCAAGGCGACCTCGACTCGATCCTCGCCAGTGATATTAGGACCCAGATTGTACAGATCAAAGGGCGGCAGTGGCCCACCGTAAAGGTAGCGGAGAGAATCCACAAATGGACTGATGCGCACGTAACGTCCACTCAGCGCTACATTGAGTTGCGAGCTGGGGCCTGCGTGGTTACGAATGACCTCGGACAACCGAGGACTACGTGCCAGTATGAGCCTGTGGCCATCCAGTTCGATTTGGGCAGACGTTTCTTCCTCAGATACAACCATCTGACAATCAGCAAATGCAGGATTGCGAAACTGTGTCAAGATGTGGTCGCGCATGGATTCCGCATTGTCCAGACCAGCAGCCATCTCTGGATGATGGAAGTTGGGTGGTGGAGGGCCCATGTGGTGTGGGAAAGGAGGCGGAACATTCCTGCCTGCAAAACTGGATTTGTGATCTGGGTAGATTGCCTTAGCACTATCGATGCTCTGGTCGAGACCAATAGGCGATTGCAGATCGATACCCGCTCGTGATGATGCATGCGAGCCAGAACGTGATCGTGGACCGTAGCCGTTCGCAGCAACGGCTCCATTTGGCGTAAAATCTCCTCTGGCTGGATAGCGGGAAGGAATCTGAGCGGGCAGATGACTGAAATATTGCGGTGGAGCGAAGCCTTGGCGAGTAGCGAATTGCGATGGTGGCGGCTTTCCGTTCTGAAAGCGCTGGGGCGGTGGTTCCGAAGCATGATGCGCATGGTTGTAGCTTTGTGCTTGCGGTGGAACAGATGGAGGTGGCATGAAAGCCGAGCCCATACCCGGTGGAGGCGCTGGAGATGTCCCAGAAGACTCATTTCCACCGAACACAATGCTGCCAGCGCTCAGGTGCACCGGGTGACCGTGAGGCAGGGCGGGTGGCCGGAAATGCATTGACGCTGCAGATATCGGAGTTTGCTGCTCCACTGATGGTACGAAAGCGGGCGGCAGCTCCGTGCGGATCTGTCCCATATCAAAGCGGTCTGCCGGCCTCCGTCCAGATGCTGGACTGTTCGGGCCGGTGGAATTGGAGGCAGGAGCGTGGCCGTTTGTGAGAGGAGTGACGTGTGAAGGAGCTTCACTTGACACTGGCTCCGGCGTAGCTCCGTTTGACAGCGACACAGCGCCACTTCCCCGTGATACAGGCGTCTCTGCTGATGACCGAGTGTGTTTCTCCTCCTCCTCCTCCTGCTGCTGCTGCTGCTGCTCTTGCTGTGCTTCCGCCACCGGTGGGCTTCCCGAACCTCGTGCTCCCTTCATCGTCACTTCCTCCTCGGCCTGCCCGATCAGAATCTTCTCGGACCGTGGAGGCGAAGCGGTCGCCGGAGTGCTCGCCTTCACAGCCGCATTCTTCTGTGCCGATGTCCGGACATGCTGCTGCGGCTTCGGCTTGCTGAAGGTGAGCGGGATGGCAGGCAGCACACGACCAGTGCTGCGCGTCGGTCGATGTCCGTTCAGGCCGTGAGCGACATTGCCATTCTGCAGTGGCGTCATGGCGAGCAGAATGACAGTACCTTCAGAATGGCTGTGGATGCGGTTTGCCGACCAGTCTTTCCGCCGTGGACGATGGTATCGTTGAAGGGCGACCCCAGGAGCTGGATGTTGATCAGTGATTGGAAACTCCTGGAGCGCCGGTCACTGCACGACTGCACGTGGCAGAACACTTCGCAGCAGACAAGTGAGTGTTTGGGAGAGAGAACCGGCAATGCGGTAGTGGTTACTCATTTCTCCGCTTGTTCAAACTTTGGTGGAGTCTGCCGTCATCCCGAACGCGGCACGTACCTCTCTCTTCGCACCCATGAATAATCACTTCTTCCCGACCTCACTTCAATGCTGTATCATCGTCTTTGCGCCACATCACCTCGATACAGCGCAGACGCAACGATGCATGGTTGTACAAACGACTCACTCAAAAGCTTGACACCACTCCGAGGTAGTCTGACCTGCTGCCGCTACGCTCAGCACAGTCGACCATGCGCTGCGTCTCTCAGGGATTGAAGCTGACAGCTTGTGGAGAGAAGCTTTATTCTATACTGGCTAATCACACACCCCTCATACCTTGCTCAGAGCCTTGCCTTCTAGGAGCAGATCAGTCACTCGCTGCATACGCTTCCCCTTCACATGCTGAACACCAAGAGCTGGACTTGCAGTATTTCGTCCTCTGGGCCAATCGGCACCATACCCATCTCAGCTCCTTGAAGGCGTTCCAGCAAAATCTTCTTCGTTTCGTGAACTCCTCCACGGATGAACGGAGGGAGCCAGTGTTCCGAATGAGACATGATTTCCGAGGACTGTGGATAGTTGGCATCGAGCTCCAGGAATGCGTGTGCATTAGTCTGCTGGAGCTGCACCGCGCTCAAGTTTTATGTGATACTTCGCGGGACTTATTAAAGTGCAGCCAAAGACTTGGGCATTGAGCATGCGGTCGCTTTCGAGAGCATCATCGGCTACATTCACTCAAGCACAATGTGAACGACGCAAAGTCAGCAAGAACGACGCACCTCTCGACATCGCCGCGTGAAGCCCGTAGCATCGGTGCATCATTCCTGATCAGGTCCGAAATTATAAAGAAGGAGCAAGAGCGGCACGGAAACCTGATATGTTCCTCCTCCACGGCATCTTCGGCTTCCCGAACTGTCCTTACTCGAATCTCTTTCGTTGCAACCTACCAGCCGAAACAACAAGTCCATAGTACTCTCAACATACTGATCCTGAGCACCCTACCTTGCCTGCAGACACAGCACGCCCCATTGCTTCTCGGCTGCGGTCAGTATCCCTACAGCACAACAGAGAACACGCGCCCAACTCCACCTTCAAGACATGTTCCGCAACTTGTCCGTCTCGAGCCAACATAATGTTCCACTGAGCTTGCACCGACGTCGACATAGGTGCCACTCCTCGGGACTCGATCGAACGGATGGTGGACTCGATCTTAGCATCCACCACGCCCACGGTCCATCCAGTAAGCCCTCTTCACTTGGTCTCAGAAGGCCATGTACTCACCGATGAATAGACAATCGATTCTCGATGTTGGCCGCGCCGTACCCCATGATGTCTCGAGGCCACGAGTACCAGGTCTGTGGATATCACCGCCGTGTGAGGCACAGTAGAGGAACAAAAGAGGCCAAAAGGCGACGAGATGCCAGACGCAACAGGAGGAAATTGGTCACCCAGATACTGGATAAGCATCTTTCCAGAGACATCGACCAAGCTTTGGTAGATGCGAAAGCCAGTTTCCAACCCCAACTGGCCATCAGGACGAGTCCAGAGCCACCGAGTCTCACTTTCTCATGGCCATCATGGGGTAAGATCCCTCCGACTCCGCCTCAGCTGCCCGTCCTTGACTTTGGAGGCCTTAATCTTAGAGATTTCCCTTACTTGTCAGCGTCGAGGACAAGCACGCCACGCGCTATACCATCTACTCAACCTCCTGTGCCTGAATGGTGTCCTTACATTCCGTCCTTGATGCAGGACGGTGGCTGGAACGGAGAGGTACCCAGGTTCACTGATCTTTCAAGTCTTCCTGAACTCGAGGAACCCGTCGAGCAGAAGGACGCGCAAATCTGGCAACCAGCACGCACATATCAGCCCAGGAAAAGCTCGCGATTCTTCCCAGCCTTGACAACTTCTGCATCTGCGCCGATTGTCAAGCTGCCGCCCATTAGCTGCAGGTTGCACGCCTCCGATCAACAATTGCAAGATCCAAAGTCTTCGACTTGGTCAGTGACATGGACCGACAAAGTCCCTGCTGTCACCAGTCAACACGATGCGTGTGGTCGTCAAGACAATCCAACGGCGGCTTCTGAAGACAAAAGCATCGCCAACCAGCAGCACTGTCCTTCTGAGCCACAGCAGGAGCTCACGACGTTGGCGACAGCTGCAAATTTGCGGCGGATCCTCAACCAGAACGGACGTGTCGAAGGTGAACAGTTCCGCAGGAACGACGGACAACAGCAGAAAACCCTGGCGACTTTGGACGACTCGGATGACAGCGGCGGCGTTCCCATTCACCCTGTCAATGAACCACCATACGAACTTCCAAACAATGAGATCCCGTATGTACACCTGAACAGCCTCGCTGGCATTGCGAATGAAGCCGCTCATCGCCCACCACCCATCGATCACCAGTGTCTGGTTCAGTCCGCGATGTACATCGCTGATCTATTCGCTACACCACTTTCAAGAACACCGTGTTGCGAGCTACCGCCGTACACCCCTTCAGCACCCCAGCTACATATGGTTGGAAATGCACCATGTTTGCCGATGGATCTGCAAGCCATGTCGTCCTGGGCACCGTACCACGACGAGATATCCAGATCAACTGAACACTTCGCGAGCGAGCAGGAACTTTTTAAACCCGAGCAGGTGCCACTGCCTAAGAGTCGTCTTCAGAGTCCATGCGACTTGCAAAGATTTTTGTCCATGGGCCATGTCGAGAATTGCTGGTGTCGCGACTGCATCGAGGCTCCAGAGCTGGTCGAGGAAGAAGCGATCGGAGACGATGAATGGTTCGATTGGTCGGCTGTAGACGAAAATGAATCCGCGGCATCGCCGCCGACCGCTAGCCCACTTGCGGCAACGGCCACTGAAGTTGAGGACGAGGATGTGGGCAACGCTGGTCGACGTCAAATGACCGCTCCTGCCATTGGCGGGGTTGACTTTTCGAGTTTGCGAAGCGAAGAGTCTACACGCAATGCTGGTGACCACTTCCACAAATATTTCGACCATCTGGCTTTCGCACAGGACGACGACTTTTACTGGGTCTGACGTTCTCCTTGGATGAGTTTGACATGCGGACTGCCGCGAGGACGTACGTATGCGGTCTTTACATGTCTAGTGGGTTCAAGGAGTAGTGGATGGCATGGGGAGGATTTGTGGCGTAGCTTCAAGAGGCGCTGTCCTGTTGATGCCTCATTGACGCATGTCACCTAATGATCCTACTCGAATGGGCTTGTGCTGTCGTATACCTAAATGGGACCTATTGTATCATCATTCAATGCTTGAGAGAAGGCGACCGGTGATGCCCCCCCCCC
>ANSM01007756.1:0-11453 GCA_000347735.1 Cercospora canescens BHU | reverse complement strand
TCACTTGGCACTTGCTCGCCCGCACCGCCCGCCCGCCATCCATCCATCACCATCATTATAACATGCTGGCAAGCAGAAGCGGACGCGGGTCCCCGTCATGGCTCCTCTCGTCCGTCGTCGTCGTCGTCGTCGTCGTCGTAAGTGGTCGTGGCACACCCAATACTGCACCACCCACAACGACTTCCTCCCCCACGCATTGCTGCCATGCCAAGCTGCACCTCCTCGTCCACCGCTTGCGGCCGTATACACATCGACTTCACCGTCATGACTCCCTCTTGTCTGAGACACAGCTCCTCTCCAGTCTCATACCATCGTGGGCAAGCGACCAAACGGGATCATCGGATGATCATCCCGTGCAGACCTAGTTCTTGCCTGCGGCATTGGCCTCCCTGCATAGCCTGAGACCAGCTGGGCATGATCAACATATAGCGTGTCGACGTGCGTGACAGCTACCAGGAACAGCCTATGGAGCAACGACCTTGCACAGTGGTGCACTTCAGCTGTCTATCTACACTGCCCGTATTTTCCACCCTGTCTCGGATACTGCTGTTGCGAGACCGGACCTCTTCCGGCTACCTTGGCAAGCGATCAACCTCTTCTTTTCGCTCTCTAAGCGATGCACGTGCCCTCATGCGCTACTCCACGTCCCCGGCTTTCCCCTGCGCCGCTAGAACATCGCTTCGCCACATGAATGGACAGACAGCATAGCCACCTGGCAGAGAGTTGAAGTGACGACAACGATCATCGTCCTGCGAAGTCCCCATCAGTGCATTCGCTTATACAGTTTATGAAAACCTTCCTCGCTACCCTGCATCCAGGGTCTCATCTCCTGATTGTTCTGCACTGCACAGCGGCATATTCCGTTATCCATCTCAGAAACACCACAACAAACCATGCCATGGTGTCAGGCGCACGACATGTTCCGCGTCACGATATGGATTTCGATTCACAATGCCAGCCCGATCGTCTCCGTCTGGTCTCTGGCGCCTTCCCCAGCTCCGTCCGCAGACCTAGGGGCATCGAGAAGCTCAACGCAATGGAGAGTCGCATCATTATCACCGATACCGAAGTTCAGCCCATTCGGGCTCGCCGACGATGTCTCCTCACAACAGCTCCCCTCAGGCCAACCCGTCGCCCCAGCTTCCATATCGACCCCAGAGTCACCGTCCGGTCCATCGTAGTCTAACAGTGGCAACTCCTTGCAGCTCTTCTTCTCCACCACCACCACCACCACCGTCCCCCCCGGCCACATCTCCATTCTCTTCTCCTCATACCGCCGTTCCAACCGCAACAACCGAATTTTCAAACTCGCAAGTCGAACTGCCTCTTCCGAAACCTGCTTCGTGCCATGACAGTATCGAATCCGTCCCGGCTTGTCCATATTCAGCTGCTCACGCACGACTTTCGCCTCCTCCTCCTTCTTCCTCCTCCTCCCCCCAAGAACCCTCTCCCAAACCCTCTCTCCCAAACCCTCTCTCCCCACCCTCTCTTCCTCTCCTTCTCCTCCTCCTCCTCCACCCCACCACCGACACGAACCCTCTCCACCAACCCTTCCACCCTCCTCCACACCTCCACCACCCGACTCTCCGGCACCACCACCACCCCTCCCCCCAACACGACATTACCCCTCGGCACAAACCCCCCCTTCTCCACCTCCCATAATTCTCGCTCCATCCGCGTCAAAAGCTTCTCGGTCTGAGATTTCTTGTGCATCCGGTGCGAAATCGAAGTGTGTTGGCAGAGAGCCAGTAGGCATGTTTGAGTTGGTTGTGGGGAGAGGGGGAGGAGGGAGATGTTGGTCGTCAAGGGCATGATTGTGTTGAGGAGAGATGGGATGTGCAGGTCTGCTGCTTTGGGATATGGGATTCGATTTTCTTTCTTTCCTTCCTTCCTCCCGCTTTTTCTTTTTTTTTTCTTTTTTGGTTTGGCAAGATCGTCGGGAGTGAGGAGTCGGTGTGGGTGTGGTTTGATTCGTAAGGCTTTGTTTCGCTGCGTTGGGGGGTTCGTGCTTAGAATCTTGTTCTTGTTCTTGTTTCTGGGCTGCTTTCTTCTTCTTCTCGTTCTCGTCTCGTCTGTTTTGTCCTTTCTTGAGAATTCTTGTTCTGTTCTTCTGTGATGAAAGAGATTTCGTTCAGCTGGACGGTACGTGATGCTCGGGGAACGTGTTGTCTACCGTGTCGGCTTCCGCGGAGCTGTGGAATATATATCGTTTTTGGCTATCTGGTCCTCAAGAATTTTGAAACTTTTCTTTTTTTTATTTCCTTTCTTTTTTGTGTTTTGTCCTCAAAGTGGTGAACGTTGGGAAAATTTCTTGCGTGCCGGTGGGAAATTCTGAACTTTCGTGTTGGAGGCCGCTTTTGGCTCTTATTTTGTGGTGAGGTGTCAAGATAGGTGGGATGAGGGAAGCGATGGATACTGCAGGGAGGGGAAGTAGGAGGTGCGGGTCGGCGGTGATCTGGGTTGAGGCGCTGGTGTGGCAATTTCGAGTTCTTAGAAGGCAACTGAGGCCGCTATAGTGTGAGGGTGCATAATTCAGTTCATCTTGCTTTTCAACCAGTAGATTTGATGTCGAAGGTACACGATGCTACAGTACTTGGTTCCACATCAGCAAAGAAATTTGTCTGGAGTCAAGAAACAGACGGCATGGGTGGTGAAAATGTCAAGAACAGGGCAACGCACGGTTCGACCTACTATTACACTTTATCTTCGTAGCATGCTGGTGTCTCCAACGCCATCATCACAGCCAGTATCCAGCACCGATACGAACCCAATTCTCACCTTCGAAGGCTGTATGCTGCATCGCATCCGAGCTCAATCACTCCATCTTCACATCCTCAAACTCCTCATCCTCATCCATCTCATCGCCAGTGCCTTCGTCCGTACTCTCCAATCGCGTCATAGCAGACTCTTCTTTGACGCCGCTGAATTCTTCTCCGTCCTTCTCTAACAGCGCAAGATACTCGGGCTTGAGCTTGTACGTTTGCACAAAGTCTCCCGACCTCATCAACGTCGCGATTTCATCCAAAGTCTCCTTGATGTATGCTTCTGGCTGCCGCAGTCTCTGGCGCAACGCCTTGAGAGACCAATACGTGTACTCTTTGAAGCAATTCTTGAGCGCATCGAGCAAGGCCGCCTTCTCCATGCGCACTGCCTTCTCCTTGACTGGCTTCTTTCTGTTGCCGGCACCCACTTTGGAGCTGAATGTGCCGAAACGGAACGACTCGTTCTCTGTACCAGGATGTCGGATCCGTCCGTCCTTCACGATTTGAGTCTTCTTGCCCGCATGGAGAGCCGCTTGGTATGTCCTCGCGAAGTGGTCCAGACTGCTCTTGTCCTCCACCGGGTGCATGTCGGCTTCGTTATAGACCTTTGGCGCCAGCGCAGTCTGCTTGGGGATTGCTGTACGGTAAGAGCCAGGCTTTCGTGGCTGCTGATTATTGTAGCGATCAAACTTGTTGATGCCGCCGGGGCGCTGGCCTGGCGGTGGGCGATTCGGTCGAGCGTTGCTGTTGTGACCCGGGAGATCCTTCTCAGAGAATATGACGGTGTTGTTGTAGTGGTCACTTTTCAGATCCAGGTTGTACCTCTTGGGAATCGACTTTTGCTGCGGGATGGTGTCAGCCAGTTGAATTTGGATCTTTTGCTTCCCGTTCTGCGGCTCGTGAAAGACACGGAGATGGCCCAGTGTGATCGACTTTCCATCTTCCGCCTCTTTGTGTATCTCGTTCCACGTCTTCCACATGTCCTCGGAGACCTTCAACAGCCACGCCTGTCCGCCATCGGGAATCTGCAAGTCGGTATCCTCTTCGAATTCGTCCACGTCGCCCAAATGCTTCGAGTCCTCCACTTTGATCTCCGGCTTCACTTGCGCCATGATGCGGGATGTGTGCGGTGTTGTTGTCGGTATTCTATTGAAAGTGGACAGAGGAATGTCGAAGGTCGTGTCGAACAATGCACGTCGCGAACAGCAAGTCGTCGCGACAGTGACGCACCGGAGATTGCCGCCGAACTGTTGGCCCGTGCCCGGCTTATGTCGCCTCGTTCACGTCAGGCCCCAACTTTTCACACAATGCTGGCATCGACTCGGATACCGGTAGTCCAGCTCTGCAGGACTCAGCTTGGTCTCCAGATTATTCCGGACTGGCCATGTGACCGCACATGCAGATGGCAACGTGATCGCTCAGACGCGTTGAATGATGCTATCACGTACGTCTCCGCACCTTCGCATGCCCTACACGCAACTTCACGAAGATGAAAGCTGTAGTCTTGAAATTTTGCGAAAACTACTACACAACGTGGTCATTCACGCTGGCGGCGCTTTGTGGACCTCCGCCGTGTCGCAGTGGGGCTTTGTCTTCCTGAGCAAAGCATGAGACCCAAATTCTCCAGTGGTCATTTGCCCTATCAACTCGTCCTCAGGGTTCGAAATCCGGAGCTGAAAGGTCCTCCAATGGGAATATTGTCGCTAGAGCTACAATCATACGCACTGCTCGCGCGAAAGTCGGCCTGACTGACAAGAATGGTGCGCTCAGACTGTTCAGCGGCTGGCGTGACTGCATCTTCAAGCTAAGTTAGTCAGCCTCGTTGGAGTTGTGCTCTAGTCATCCGCAGAGTCCGATGAGTCTAGACGGCGGCGCCGGAAAGTCTCAGCGTGCGTACCATCTGTACGTCGCTTTCCCACAATTTTTGCGGCCTCAGCCACCAATCTGTCATCGACGTACTTAAGAGCGCACCTCTTCATAGACTACCTGGTGATACATGACATACGCTGAGACGGTACGCTCAAGCAAGAACGGCACTACAAGCTGGACCTACGTGCCAATCAAGAAACACTCGCGCACGGTTTGACTACTCTTGTTGAACATCAAGAAGCCTCACACGTGCGACTCCATGCATCCGTGCACAGCAAATACACCTCCCACAATTTACGATCCAGCCAGTAGTGCCAGTACGAATCTCAAAAAAACGCCTTTCACGTTAGTGCTCAACAGTCCAGACGAGGTCAGGATGTGAAAGCTGATACCATGTTAAGAATGCAGCACGCATACTCAGGCGAGGGTCTCTTGAGCCCACCATGCGCTTCAACTTCAAGCGTAAATCGGCAGCAGAGACGTCGTTCCAATTATCTGGATGTCTTGCCGCACGTACTCTCTGCTGATCCGTGGAATTCTTCGTCAGATCTCCCGCGAGAGTTGGACGATGGAGCATATCCTAGCGGGCTGTCACGGTACGCCAATTTCGACTTCCCAGAGTCGATCACGCAGCCGAACCTCTACTCGCAACGGAGCCTGAGTGGAGAATACTGTCTGGGCCCTGGTGCAACAGAGAATCCCGAATTGGTTTGGCCTCAATTTGAGCCCAGCATTAACGATAGCAGTGGCTCGAGTTCTGTGCCGCTTACTCTTAATAGCGGCATGAACTGCTCACACGGCAGCTTTGCCCCATCTACACTGACTGCATCATCTCCCTATCGGTCTGTTGTGCAGACCCAGCCCGGATACCCGTCCGTGGTTGCCAGTGTGCCACCTAGCAATTTGCGCGCCCCGACGGCGCAGCAGTGCTCGGACGATCACTCCCGAGGCAACGCGTATACTTTGCCAATTCCACCAGCTGGAAACAGACGCATCGAACAGCATCACCTCCAGATGAGCCTTGGAGAACCAACTTGGTATCCATCTATCGAGGACAGCTTCTTGAGAGCTAGGTGGCCGGAAATGTGTGGAGGGGTAGATTATGGAGTGAATGGATGCCTATCACAACTGGCTCCCGCTGGCCACCGAGCATATCCAACGCCAATGTGTACGCAGGACAGACAGCCCACTTCGCTACACTGCTCGTTGGGTCCGGCGATGGCACCTCAGCAAAGCGATGCACTCAACCTGCCAACGAGCGACCAAGTACCACCGATCTCCAGGGACATTGCGGCACACTCTCCGTCAACAACGTTACCCAGGCCTGCAGCAATACCAAACACAGTAGCCATGTATTCCGCCAACGCACCTCGACCACCTCCCCAGCTCCCACAGCGCAGATCGAACTCCAGCCACCGTGACCCTTCTCAAGCAAAAGCGACTGCGCTGCCCGATAGAGTCACCTTCCTCGCTTGTCACCTCCATCCCATCAAGAAGGAACTCAGAGACGAATGTCCAATCTGTCTAGAAAGAATCAAAAAGCCCGTCACACTCCCCTGTCATCACATATACTGCAACACATGCATTAGACGATGGCTAAAGAAGAGCAATACTTGTCCTCTTGATCGACGGCAGCTTTTCAGCTGGACGCTGCCGAAAGCTAGACTTTCGCGAGGGAGTAGGAGATGACGTGAAGATGGGAGTTTTTTTCTTTTGGGAAGTAGATACTGTTGGCAACGACGCTGGGATGTAACAGGAAAGCCGATGTTGGAATAAGAATATTCAATGTGAAGGCTTATACGGTGTCGAAAGTAGTGGTTCCTCTGGAAGCTTTCTATGGCCACGATTTGTGCCGGAGTTCAGTTCATGAGTAGAGACGTACGGCTTCCAGTTGGAGAAGCAAGATGCTAGCAGCCATGTCTCCGTCGATGCTCGTAGACACGGTTCTGGCTGAAACTGAAAATTATGTCAGGGTGCTCAAGATGGCACAAGGAAGTGGTAGTAGTATGTTGTTGATTGTGCAAGCTACCTACTGCTGCCTTTCTATGTAGGGTGCGTGCGTACGGTGTCTTCCGCAACATGTGCCCCCTCGGTTTCAGAGAAAAAAGAGCGTCCTCGCTCGACTTGTTACCCCGCTCGAAATGACCATTTCTTTCAAGCTGCTGGTATGCTGTGCGTGTATAACAGGGAGGTGCGAGAGGGTGGCACTTGGGTGTCCGACGGGGTTTAGTTATGTCCATTTATCGGACAAGTACGAGACGATTAAAAATGCACTACCGGTAGCATATTATTTCATCTTAATCTAGAGACATAGCGCTCCTCTATATTGTTTCCGCATCTCGATACAATTCGAACTCGATAGGAAGCGTATCCTTTGTAGCGTCGAGTCGATTTGTTTTGCTAGAGAAACGGCAATGTTGGATATGCTTCTGTCTATCAACGAATGCATTATTCGGCAGGATTTCTTCGTCTAGTAGCAGCCAAGGTCACCTAGCACGAGAGAGAGATGTTCGTGATTGAGTATGCCTCTGTAAGCCCGTGGATAGGAAGTTCGGCGGGTTCTCTACCCCAGGCAGCTTTCTATTCGATCTCATACCGGAGATAGAGTGCCATTTCAGACTGCCTCCGAAGACAGGACTCGGTCGTTCGATGCTCGGTTTGTCAATGCGTTGGCTCTCCTTGCCGTTGAGAAGCAGAGACACAGCGAAATAGAACCAATCATTTAATTATCAACTTCTCCAAAAATGGCAATTTTCTGCCAACTGAGCCCCAACAGAAAGAATCAAGTGAGGAAATGCCATTTAAGGCGACAAGCTATCCCGCCTCCCCCGGTGCTTCTGCTTCTTCTTCTTCTCCTTCTCCCCCTCCCACAAATTCTTCCACTTCCCGTCCTCCACCCCGTCTTCCGGCAACTCAGCGGGCTGCTCCTCCATCCAGCCCGGCGTCACTTCAACCTCACCTCCCGCTGTTCCCACAAGACGAGCCTCTTCTTCCGCTTTCGCCTCTCTCACACACCTCGTACAACCGCAATCCTCACTCAACCACCGCTTCAGTTTCTCCCTCCGCTCCTTAAGCGGCTTGTGGTGTTGGAACGCATCGTATTCGATCGAAAGCTGTTCGTCTTTCTTGATCGGCCGGTTTGCTTCCAGGATCAAGGTCCGGTGGTCTGCCAACGAGCGCCAATTCAGGTTCGGATCGCATGAATGGTTGATGAGAGCGAAGAGGGGGCTGAGACATGCTGCCTGGGGGTCGCTCCAGGCGTTGTTGGCCACGCGGGCTTCGAGCGTGAAGAGGATCCAGGTGTCAAAATTGTGGTTGGCGAAGATGTCGATGCCGAGGCGAGTGAGGGTGGAATTGAGGATGGAGATGTCTTTGTCGAGGCAGAAGATTTTGCGCATTTTGGGGTCGTAGTGCGGTGTGAGTCGAGCGATCAGGGTGTGATCGAGAGGATTCGGGATCTTGTCTTGCACACAGGCGAGGAGGCAACGAGCCAGTAGAATGACATGAGGGGCTTCGGCACCAGTGCAGTCGCGGATCTGAAGGAAGGATCAGTTTGCATGTGGACTTCGGGGATGGGTCTGTACTTACCCAGCGCAGGTCGTGCTCGACAGCGTCGTCTTTGTCGTTTGGATGGAGCTCATCGACGCAACCGAGTCCGCCGTACAGGTTCAATGATCTGCCTTTTTTGGCAGCCAGACTCTTCTCCCCCGCTCCGGGACCAGCACATCCCTTGATCACACGTCAGCAGATATCCACATGTTTCGAGTCCAAAGCCATCTCAAGCACATACCCAAAGTCTGCTCTTGTCAACCAAAACGACCTCACCCTGGTTCAAATCGCGATTTGCGAAAACCCCAATCACGTCTTGACCTTCATTCGGGCCCACCCCAGCACCAAACGCACATCTCCTGGGGAGGCAAGTCAAGCCGTCGCGCGTCCCAGATCTCACCTCGTGGGCTTGGCGAAAGTCCTTCTCAATCTCCAAGAACGTCTCATCGCTTCGCCCCCAATGCTCCTTCTTCATCCAAGGATACGGCCTGGGAGAATAAACCCCTTCCTCGCGATTCGGCGCATAATCCAAATGCTCCAAAACCACCTTCTCCGCCTCGACCAACAACGCCGCAAACTTGGCAGCCTGCAAATCATGCTCCTCATCAAGATCAACACGACAAGCATTCCCTCTCAAACCCATCGTCCGCCCATCCTCATCCTCATCGCCCTCACCTTCCTCTCCATCTCCCCACCCGATCCCATCCTCATCATCATCCTCCCCAACCCCCCTCATCCAAAACCCCATCTTAACCCCCAACCGAAAATTCGGCTTCATGTTCCCCTCCAAAACCCTCCCCACATTCCGACAAAGCTCCGCGCCCTTGAACCCATCCCCGACCGCCAACTCGGGAAATCGCAACAGCCCTAGCGTCTTGCCCCGTTGGATCCACGCTTTCGCGTCGTAAGGGTTGGACAGAATCGCTTGGGTTTCGGATGCGAGGCGTGCGCTGAGGTGGCGGAGTTCGAGGTCCGAGGGGGGCGTTTCCCAGGGTTCGGAGGGGTGCGTGGGATGCCAGGCGGAGGGGGGAAAGGGGGTTTCCATGGTGGCTTGTGAGGGGGGTTTTTTTTTGGATAATAGCTACTTGCTAATTGCCCTGCTGCTGCTCACTCCCGAGTGCCGCCGCCGTCGATGTCGACTTGCGAAGATGTGATGTGGTGTCTTACCTACTTGTGAAGAGAGATGCTGTCCGAGAGTCGCGGAAAGTAGAGCTTGCTTGGCCGGTGAGGGAGAGGTCGGCACTGTGGAGGAGGGTCGAGTGTGGAAGTAAGATCAGTCAGTAAGGAGTGCGAAACGTGTAAAGCGAGGTGGACTCGTGGAATCCAAAGACGAGTCAGATATCGAAGTGAACTAGCAGATGTGAGGAAAGCAAAGAACTCACTTTGCAAACGTTGAGTCTGTGCCACCACCACAAAGTGAAGTTGAGCCGTTTCGTGCATGCATGACCGAGCAAGCAAAATAGCTCGCGACCATATTCCTCTGTGCAGAGGATTGGAAAGGAACAAGATCTCAACTGTTGTCGAAAAAATTGCAATCAACCTGCCAATGCCTTGAGGCCTGCAACATCTCTATATGACTGCTGCGCGATCCATTGATTCCGCGCCTGTGGCCCATCTGACCTCTCGACGCTGCAACCGCCCGCATATCGCTTCCTCGTCGCCCCAGCCATTGGCCATCACCGCGAAATGCTTCCCTCCGAAGACGATTAGAGCTGCACATTGCTGGACATAAAAACCACGCATCAATCAGATCCATCACTGCGCTTGGGTGCACGCAGTCTCCTACTCCAGTGGGGGAGAAAAGGCTTCGGGAGGGGAAAAAGATGGGGGGAGGGTTTGTTTTTTTTTTTGCTTTGCGTTCGCCGCCCCAGCCCAGTTCAGCCTGATAGCATGCGGCGTTCGGTAGTTTGACACACCAAAGTTCTCGGTCTCATGAATGGCCCGCAGTTATCATCGCGGCATCGAAGTTCCGCCGTCGCCCCGAGGGAGAAGCTCGCCTTCAGTCGCGGGAGGGTACGCGCTGCTGCCCCATGAATCGAACTCGCTATGCCAATAAAAGTGTGGATTTGTACTCGCTTCTCTGCATCGGATGTCTCGCATCCCAAGGTGCAACGTCCCTCGCGTCGCCGATGCCCAAGCTGTTGGGTATCACAAGAATGGTATTCTCGAATCAGACATCCTCACCGCCTTACAACATCAAGTTATGCAAGTTGCGCTGCACAATCATATCTTGGACGCTCTTCATCGTCTTGTCGAGGAGGTTCGTGTCGGTGGCGTTCGTAAAGTGTACGTATGCATCCTTCTCGGGATCTCGGACCAGGTTCCTGAACTTGGTTGCAAAAAATTGTTCGCCGGCATCGACGTCTCGGTCGCTTCCTGTAAAGTCTGGGAAGTGATCCTTGATGCGTGCTTTGCCGGTTTGCACCTTTTCTCTGAACAGGTCGATCTTGTTCAAGAACAAGATCAGCGCGGACTTTTCAAAATATTTGCTGTTGGCAATGCTCTCGAAAAGCATTAGTGCTTCATGCATTTGGTTCTGAATGCAGTTAGCTCTTACCCCGCCACGTCATGTATGTGGTCACTCACTCCATTGCGGTCTTCCACCAAGACATGGTCGAAACCACTGATGGCGACCAAGAAGAGCACCACTTGCACGTTGTCGAAGACATGGATCCACTTCTTTCGTTCTGATCTCTGTCCACCGACATCGAACATGCGGTACGTGAGGTTGCCCGTCTCGAAGATGGTCTCGCTGATGCCGGTCGTTCGTAGACGAGCTCGCAGGATGTCTTGGTCTGATGGTAGATAGTCTTTGGCGAAGAGCTTTTCAATGTCCGAAAAGTAATATGTCAGGTTGTCGTGCAGTGCGTATTCGTTGCCCTTCTTAATGGCAGTTTGCACGCCTGCATCGCGCCACAGGCTGTTGAAGGCCTTCAGGCAGTCCAACGGCATTGGGTCCTCAGGGCCAATGTCCAGGTCGGCGGCGACAATCTCGGCGTATCGCTGGCAGATGTCAGTCCATGCATGCTCGCCGAACGGGGACTTTGTGACATACGATATTGCTGGGGTCGGCGAAATCGACCTCCTGCTCCTCCATGGCGCCAAACACGACCTGGAAGGCGTGCAGCAGGTTCTGGAAGATGGTCACCTTCCATTGTTTCCGTTCTTCCTTGGAGAAGCCCTTGGTGTGGATCAGGCGCATCTGCTTCAGCACCGTAGACTTGCCCGACTCGCCGGCGCCTGTACACCGCCCGTCAGCGACCACGTTGCGGC
>ANSM01007750.1:0-37501 GCA_000347735.1 Cercospora canescens BHU | reverse complement strand
CACCTGGCCCAGGCGCGAGAATCTCGAGCCTGCTCGCCTTGGCGGCGGCCTCCCTTTGGCGCTTGTCCTCATGTCGCTTCATACACGCTTGGCTCTCTCTCAGTGCACGCTCTTGAATCTGCATGAGTTCGTCGGCCATGCTCGGTGGCGAAGTAGCGTTCTGGTTGGGAGGCGCCGGATCGAGTCTAGCAAGACACCTATGCTATACTTAGCAGGCGCCCTCACAGCTCACTTGTTCACTCTCACTTACTCGCGGAGCTCTTCGGCGTACAGTTGGCGCGCCACTTCTCCATCGCTTGGGGCATCTCCGCTTCTGTTTGCCCGATTGCAAACGGCTAGAGAAACCAGATCGTCGAGTTGGAGATGAATGATTAGTCGAGCAGTTGCTGTATCCGCCTCGTCAAGGACGTGCGCCCACTCGCCGCACATCTTGCTCGGCGCTTTTGGAGCAGTAGATGAGTGGTTGTGGTGAAGCTGATCTCAAAGACAATTGTTTTGGTGTGTCTGCGCTTGCTGCAGGCCGCGCCGCGCTAGTGTTCTTTCTCCTGCGGCAAGTGCAGTACAATATTCGAAGTTGCAAGGCCGACTTGTCGCCATACTTCAGTCGACTCCCGTAGGTCCATCTGTCACCGGCTCTCCTTCCGGCTCTCTTGCAGCCAAACTTCTCCATCAGCCACTAGCTGAGCAGGCGGGCTGTTGTCGGGCTCAATGCTGAGGCGAATATGCATATTGCAGACGGCAATCAGTGCAACATCGCGTTTGACACGCCCACAAGGGAACTGACCATGAAACTACAAGACTTACTGCCTCGATTTCACCGAGTAGAAGGGCTGCACCCGCATCGGCCGTAGCATCCAATGTTCTGGCCACGTCTGCTTGTGTTGGATGTGCCTAGCCTGACGGTGCCTCGATGGGATGTTCAGAAATTTCTCCAGCGCAAGCCGCGGCTGCATTCAGTGGTCCGAGTCCGTGATGTGGATGAACACAAATGGACTCCGCCTATGCTGTCTGATATCACTCGGATACACGAAAGCCCAATCTTCTGCCGAGCTGCTCATGTAGCCGGCCATTAGCCCACAGCACCTCATCTAGCACAATCTTGGCATCTCCGCGAGCAATTCCATGACCATGGCCATCGATCAGGCAGTGGGCATCTCACGAGGTAGCTGATGGCATACATGGTACGTACCTATCTACGCGACGTTCAGCAATTAGATCCCGCCTCATTATGATTTTGCACAGTTCTCCACCCGCAGCTTACGAATTCTCCAGAGCAAAACGGCGCGGCGTTCTGCGGAATCGCAGGCGACAAGACGTGGTCTCCAGGATCGCAGACAGTGTATTGGCTGTGCCATGATGAACTGATGACCTTGCCCTCTGGCAACCCGGGGATATGTGTGCAAGGACAGCCACCACAACCCAACACGTTGGGCACGAAGCCGTGTGTGCACTAGCTTGAAGGAGACGGAGACTGGCAGTTGGCCGGTCTCTGTGTGCTCATCGCAGACTTCCCTGCAGTGAGGCTGTCGCAGCCGTGCCTGTAGACCAAAGAATCGCAATTATTGCAACCGAGCGCTTGAGCAACCAAGGTCGATGGTTTGATAGCGCGTCCGCTTACTCCAGAGTCGCCGTGATACGTGTCGATCGAACACCGTTGTTGGCATGTCATCACATCCCCTTCGGCCGAAACGGCGTTGACGTCTGCGTCTGCTTCCAGAGCGGGTCCAGAGGATGTGGTCGACCCACTGCGGAGCTCATGTCCGCAATGTCTCGCCTTGTCCAGAAGTGTGTGCTGCGAGAATGATCTCGAGGCAACATGACGACACAGGGCTGATCCATCTTCGCATCCTGGTGATGCCTGCAAGGCACATTACCCGACAACCACAAGGGCGACATGTTGATTGGACGTCGGTTTTTCCGTACCAGAACTTATCCTTCTCCGTGATCGTGTACCCCCTTTGCGAATTAATTCTGCTGCCAGATTCGTCCAAGCATCAGAACTGTCATCCTGGAGAGTGAGGCGTTGCCGGGGAGTCCGCCCGTCCGCGCGATTTCTTTCGCGCCCTCCTTTTGCGACACGAGCCCAACGTGGGATGTTGCAATGCGAGACCATGACGCTGAAATGAGGATTGTTTCGACCTGACAGGCCGCGACTGGCCTCGACGTCTACGTATGCCTCCTGAGAGCATGTCAGCCCTGCCTGAAACGGGCCAATGAAGCGGGAGCAGTGCCTGCGTCAAGCGTGGGCCGCACCACTGGCATGCGTCTGCAGATGCGTTCGCAGGTTCCAACTCGCGCCAATTTGCGGACTCTCGCGGCCTTTCTCGACATCCTAATGGACGGCATTGGGTGAGTCATCCTAACGAGCGGACGTGGTCCATGGGCAGTCTCGTGGGAGCGCTGCCTGGCCTGTAGGATCCATCGCCAGGCTGCTTCGCCGCGCCCGAAACAGGCGGCCTCTGGGAATGCCGCCAGTATCTTGGGGCTATGACACCCACCAGGTTCGCCCTGTCGTGAGGCAGCAATAGTCTTCGGTATATATACCTTGACACTCCTGTCGCATATATTATAGTTCCGTAGAGCATCACAACCAACCAACAACCACAGTCCCGTCGCATTCACATAAAGTCTGCCCTTCCCACACCACACGCAGCATCACAACTGTCGACTGGAGCGACTCCGCCACCACATCTCATAAGCACTTGACCTCTGATCCCGTCGGAAGAGCCAATCGCAAACAAGACCTACACTTTCTGGGTACTCTATACCACCCAGGAGACACTGTCGAATCTCCTTCCGCAACAACGATACACTACCCAGACCGACAACACCAACATGGGTCGACAAGAGAGGAAAGCAGAATGCTACTACCAGTCTGAGGGTCAGTGCAAGTGTTTAATCTGTTGTCGTTTCGCAAAACTGACAGGCATGAAAGGTGGTCCATCATCTGCATACTCGACAGTCGGGTCAAACACAGACAGTAGCCCCACCACCAAGAAGAGGACTGTCGTTCTCCACCACGCCAGCGGCACTGTCTCCAGCGACGAGAAGCGTGGCCCACCTTCCTCCCATCGGAAGTAGAAGTGTCTGAACAAGAACATTTTCTCCTTCATGTAGCGTATGGATTATGGTGTTGGCTGGGACAAAGACTGAATTGAAGAAGCAAATGGAATGAGACAAGAGAACAGTCTGCCATAACAGGGAATGGGAATTTTGGAGTTCGGGAAAGGCAACTCTGGGCATCGATGAATGCACGAAGGGATACTAGACGCGGATAAGAAGACGATACCCAAACCCTACACCGCGAGGGCATGTAACACAAGCAACAAATGACTATTACTGTTTTGCTCTCGATGAGCAACCACAGCTGCGCTGCAAGTCCGAGCCACATCTCAGTTCCTATCTACCACACGCTCCATCGAGAATAGACGTGCAGTCAACTAACCAAGGCTCCAGCCAGTCATCCACTGTTGCTGCAGGATGGCTTCATGCAGGTCTCGCCCTACCAGTGGGGTTCAGAGGTTTCAACTGTAGAGGTAGAGCTTTGCGATTCGCTCTGGGCAAGCTATGAGTTTCCACACTTGCCTGCTTGCATGCAGGCTGCAAACGAGTCTTCTGTCCTCGTCCGGTTGGTTGTTCCAAACTTCGTCCTGGTTGTTGCGTGGTGCGACGTGCGGACACCGGTCTTTTCAAGGGTTTCCGCCTACGATGCGAGTAGCTTCCCTGTCGAAGCCGAGCACACTTTCTCCTGTGGTGCCGGGCGATAAGGCGAGGTCTGGATTCTCATTGCCGGACAGAGACAGGGAGCGAAACTGATGCTAAAGATAGACGGGGACGGAGAGCGGTGGCTTGGCAGCGCAGCGGCGACCAATTCGCCGCGGCCAAGTTCCTTCCTTCCTTGTCGACATCATTTCAGACCATGGCACGATGGCCCGCGCCGACTCCAGGCTTTGGGCCACAAGATGAAGTGTGATCATACAAAAGTTGGCCATCAATAGCGCATTCAACTCGCAAGCTACTTCCAGAAGCGACTATCTGATCTACCACCGAAGACTTCCACGCCAGAGCATCAACGCATTACTTTTGCGCCATCACCGCCAGCCCACGTCTTCAACTCGGACCAACACTACCAATTATTTGGCTGTCCTGGACGTGGCTGTGGGGAATAGGATCTTCCGGGATACCTGCCATCCGGACCAGACGAGAATATGCTGAGAACGCAAAGGCTTCGACTTACTTGTTGAACAAGGTCTGGTCATACTTTCGGACAGCGGGACAGTCCAAGCCAGCGGTCATTGGACCATAGTATTGACTGACTATGCCATTCACTGCAGCCAATGCAGCGCCAGACAGGTCTGGGATGGCGGACTGAGCAGCTTGCGCAAAGAAACATTGCAGGTTGTTGCCTTGCAACAAAGTGGCACCGTTGAAGGCTCCTCGAGTAAAAGCGCCGAGGTCAACGCCAGTGAAGGAGTTCTATGACCTATCAGCCGTGATCGCTGGTCTGAGCATTTACAATGACTTACCCTACGACCGGCGTTACCTCCGAATTTCACCTGGTAAGGATATGCCAAAAACTGCGCACCGAGATCCAAAATGACGTCGGCAGCGTTATACGCGTTGACTGGGTCCGATGGGCGGCGATACCAGTTTTCTGGGATCCTCTCTTGGCCTCTCAGCCACCGGAAGTTGCCTGGGGTACCTGCCACGCCGAAGAACTGTTTGAACTGATTACCATCGAGGTATCCTGTTGGATTGGATGCTGAGTGGTTGCTCATGACGTTGATGACAAAGTTGTACCTTCCATGAGAGTTAGCGGCCTGTCGTGAACGCGGTTCACAAGGAGACTTACGCAGCAGGTGCAACAAGGCCACTGAATGGTGCAGCAAAGAACAGCGGGTTCGTGGCAATGGACTGATTCAGCTTCTTGCCATAATCTTGTGCGAAGGCGTCGAGAGTGTAACGATCGCGCTGGCCTCCATTCACACGGAAGTCGGTAGCACGGTAGGCTTCCTCGAAGCGGCTAATGATCAAAGAGTGCGTATCGCCACCATTGAGATAGGCATCTGCACGACCAATACTGGCGTCTCCTTCGTAGTTGTTATGCGAGTAGGAGATACCTTGGGGCTTTCCGAGCAGAGACTTCGCCAACAAGTTACTGGGCTGGGGTCCACCAATGGACCATGTGCCGAGGACTAGTGCTCCATTAGCTAGCTGTGTTGTCAAGGTTGAGCAATATGGCCTATCTTACTTGGGTCACCATCGAAGATGACAGCATACGCGGCGAGAAAGCCGGCGAGATCCACGCCCATGCTATAGGCCGCTACCATCCCATCGATGGTCTCCACGATGGTCATATAGCCTGCTCGTGGAATGTATCTGCCAGGAACGATCGACACATGATAAGCATTCGTATGAGACGATACTTCAAGGCTCAATTTTCTTACCCGTGGTTCGCAGCTGAGAATCAAATTAGACTTTGCCATGTGTGCTGCACAGTGTTGCACTCACCAGCATTCAAGCCCGGACAAGGCCCTCTGATTTGATCTGGCCGTGGACTGGCGTAGGCGTGGGTGCCAGTGGTGGACACATACTGCTCAGTCGCACTGAACGTAGTGCAACCCCGAACACCACAATTCTTTCGGCTTCTGCTGAATGCCCTGGCTGCAGCGGAGCCTGGGTTATTGGAAGGGACCGTCTGTCGTTTATCGATTGAAGCAAGCTGCTCTGCCGCGAGCTGTTCGAGTGCAAAGGGGAAGGCAGACACGTGCAGGGCAAAGACACCTGCAATCAGAGCGGAAACCTTCATGCTGGGTACAAGAGGGACGGCGTCCGATCGCGTGCTTGTTGCGTACACCGTCCGCAAGAACAAAGGCCTTACTTATAGCGACAATTACTGGCACGACTTCGGACCAATTCAGACATATCCGTTTGCACCTCGTGGACACAGGGTCACGCTTGCGGCAATCGAATCTCCAGCGTTCGATCGATCCGACCTGCTCTTCAGCTTCGGATGTTTACAGACCAGGCACGAGGTACCAAAACGATGTGCTGTCAGTGGCTGTGGGGCTCCAGACCGCAAAGCGGGCGCATTCTGCTACGCAGCGCCCGTGTGCTGGATGGCGCTGAAATCAACGTCTGGAGTGCATTGTTTGGCGCTTGAGGAATATTCCGTGAGGAGAAATCACGCCTCTGGCGAACATCCCGCAAACCTTCCGAACGAGGCTCGAACTGTGTCGATCGATGAGTCTCGCCTCCGCGTCAGCAGTGATTCGGTATAGTCCTCATTAAAAGCAGAAGACTGCGGTCTGACTGATCTTGATGCCCACGCGAGACGACGATTCAGATCTATGCACAAGTGTCGATCCGCACTCGCGGGCGTGGCTGGCCATTCAAGTCACAATACTTCTCCCTTTCAGCATGATAAGAAGTAACTGCTTGCATGAGCTTGTGCCGAACATATCTGCGGTAAAGATCGATTTGCCGCTGCGCCGTTTTCGTGAACGCGAAAGCCGACACTCGTTGGAGAGAAATGCCACTTTGCTATCGGTTAGTTCCGTCGTTCAGCATGAAGTCCAAGGTCGAAGTATGATTGAGTGACGGGCCCGGGAGAGGCCCAGACTGCTAAGCATGCAAGACGTTCTGTAAGCCTCCATGGCTTTGCCGATACTGACCAATTACAGATACACGACTGGCGGACTGCTATAGCGCGGGGCTCTATTTCGACCGCACAATTGTCATGAAGGTGTGCGCCACCTGAACTGTGGCTTCAGGCCCTCAAAAAGGGCGGTCGTCTTACCGTATTTGAGCTTTGCCGCCTGGATCCAGAACTCGACAGTGCGGCGGCCACTGACAAGTCAGTTTGCTTTTCTCGCAGAGGCTGATGGTCTTGAAGTACTCCCACGCAAATCATGAGACTTGGCGCCTTTTGGCCTCATGCACTATTTGTTGATTCCATAGACAAATCTGTCCTTCGCACGGTCGTCGCAGATGGCTATGAAAAGCATTGCAGCTCTCTCATTCAATAATCCCAGATTCACCTAGAAGAGACTGCCAAGCATGGCAGGCACGTGTCCTCATTTAAATGTCGACATTTAGGCTACCACGAGGTCCGTGGACGACACATCGAAAGTAGATTATTGCCGATCAATTCGAGAACATGTTTCGCCGGCCCGACTACTCGAACCTGTAGCAGCCTTCTTTCGGATCCTGCGAGTCGAAGATGACTTCAGCCCTACGGCAAGACTTGCATCGCGTCTGAGTGGAGATCCTAGCGATGGCCGTGGATGGGAGGGTGCTCCCTCGGTTCTACGCACGTACTCTGCAACCCTCAAGACAGTCCGTCAGGTAAGTTGAAACTTCGCCTTCCGAGGAGACTGGCACTTCGACTGTTCCGCCATGTCATTTCCGACAAGCTGTGTCGGGTAAGGTGATAAAAGTTTTCGATTTCGCACCGGACACACTCAGGCAACACATTCTGGCAATCAGATTCATCAACATGTGCCGCGGATGGAGAGTGTGTATTCCTGGTGACTCCGGGGACACATTGAGCGCAGATGAAGATTGGATGAAGAGACTCGGAGATGTCTCACGCCTGGGAGTCGGCTGAGCTCTACTCCTGTCGTGCTTGTCAGCAACAGCACTCCATTGTTCTACAGATCGCGACGATGATGACTGCACCACAAGCCTTCCAGATCTTCCCGGCCACTCGTCCATCCAGCCTCGGTCGTTCTCTATCGCAGAGGATTCTGAATCCACAAAGTACTTACGTGCACGACTGAAACACTCTTCCTTGCTGGCCGCAGCTGCAGCTTTCCCAACCGCAACATCTGCGCCTAGGATTGCCACATTTGTGGCACAAGGAGGGTCCGAAAGGACTTCTACGTGTGAACAGCTATACTCATTGTCCTGAGCTCATCGGCATTGCGTGCCCTCAGCTACAGAAGTTTAAGCTTGGTGCTCTCCGATTCGATACTCTTGGACCTGCCACCTGGCTCCGGAGTTGGCAGGACTTCAAGGACTTATCTCTTGTCGACATGGGGTCGCTTGAGTGCTCCGCGTCTTGTGGCGGTAACATCGCCGCAACACAGGATTTGTCGAATGGTGCGGAAATGGTGGAGAAAGCCGGTCATTCGTATTGAATGTCGCCAAAGTGGTCGATTACACGTGTGAGGTTCCGAGATTCGCGCTTTTGACAACGCCAATGCAAGGTTGAAGCTCATGTTTCTGACTATCGTGCTTGGGCTCCTGGAGTCGAAGGGATGTAGTCATAGAAATGTCAGAGCGAATGAATCATCAAAATGGTAGGTCGTTGGAATTCCAGCGGAGCACTGATAGGATAGCTGACGATGCAGCTAGAGGAGCACCTGCCATTTTGGGCTATGAAATTGCCAGCTCAGTCGTCCGTCGCAGCTTCCGCAAAGAGAACGCACCTGAACTGCAGTCACGATGCCGATGGATTGAACCAGAACGGATATGACGGTCATTAATCATTGAATTATGAACATTTATTACATGGTCGCATCCAACAGCACCGGCGTGTTGTTCTGTGCTGTCCATCTCTACGACTTCCACGGGGTATCATAATCACATCATCGAAGGTCTTAGACCTGCTGAGCAGCACGCTCCTCGCTGTTGTCGACCTTCTTGCGCTGCTCTCGTCCCTTCTCGGACCAGGGGAAGTGTACGACGGGAAGCAAGAAGAATGAGTTGGAAGTATCGGCCATACCGGCGAGAGCATTGTACCTATTTTGCAATCAGCGATGCGCGTGTGGAGATTAAACCGCACGACTTACCAGGCAGCGAATGCGGCGATCATTCCGAAGGCACCACCGGTGCGGAGCAGCGGCACGTTTGGTCCTTCGGGAGAGAACTTCAAGTATGCGATGCCGAGGAACAGGAAAGCCAGGTCCAGCGTGAAGAACAGGAAGCTGAAGGCCACGGTGGAACGCAGGGTCAGGATGAACAGCAGGAAAGTGAAGATGAACCAGCCCATAAGGTACAGCCCGAATGAGTTCATGAATGGATCGACGCTCTCCGCTTCGAGTGTCTCTATGATTTCGAAGCCACCGGGAGTGAGGATGATTGCAGTGCCGATCCAGAAACCGCCATAGGAAGAAAGCGCGGTAGCACTAAAGACTTGGTCAGCATTGTTTCGACGCCGTTGCTATGTTCTGAACTCACCCAAAGGTGTTGCCAACTGCCATTTCCCACATACCGGCCAGCAGCTGCACCAAACCACCGTACGCGAAGGCAGCGCCGATCACCAAGTTTGGCTCACTCAAGCCTCGGGTTCCGAGGTTGATGGCAGAGAGCAAGAAAGTGGTGAGAGCGAAACCGCAGAGACCGAGTGGAGCTGGGTTGGCGAACTTGCGGTTGGGATCGATCTTGTAAAGACCTGGCTGGAGCTCACCGCCAAAGGCAGCAAGACGCGCCGAGTCGCCGCTGCTGGTGTGTGCGTGGTAGAGCGGGTTGCCGCCATAGTCATATGGCTTTCGCTGCTTGGCGTGGTCGTGGCCATTCACGCCATTGGTGTATTGCTTCTCTGCTTCTCCTCCCCGGACATCGTTCTGCTCTTGAGCTGTCGACATGGTGAGAGTTCACGATCTGGTGAGCGAGGTGAAAGGATGTCAGAAAAACAATGCAAAAGCCCTACAAACAATAGGACCCGGGTGCAGCAGAGGGATGGAAGAGGAGGAGCGAGCACAGTGCATCTAAATACGTAGGCTAAGCTGGCAACGCACCATCGCAACGCTCCGCTCAGAGCTCCGGAGGGAAATAGCAAGCAGGTGCCGTGAGTGGGGAACTCCCTGTGCCGTTCTCCAGACCGTGAGCGAGCTAGCGTAAGAAGAACTGGAGATGGTATGGAGGGAGCCAATGACACGTCGATCGGGTCGGTCAGTAGATTAGCAAGCCGCCCAAATTTGCAGCAGCACGCGACGATCCCCATGGACGATGTGGTTGTGGAGTCTGCTCTACTCGAGCCGCTCGGTCAGCCACATTGAAGTCATGGAAAAGCTTCGCAACCGTTTTGCACGTCTGCTCCACACCCAAACGCGTGTGCATGCCTGTCGCGCGGCCGCTTGCAGCACAACCTGTTCCCGTCTCAGCACAGCGCGCTGGTGGTAGAGCACGCGTCGAAAATGGTGCTCGCGTAATGCGACTGTCAGCTTTCCCACCATCGACGTAATCATTGAGCGCCAAAGACGTCGCTTGGCCATCGAGATGATGAAGTGTGCATGTGCCTTTGCCTGACGTATGACCAAGAAATATAAGCTCTCGCCGGCCTGCCGATTGGCGTTGCGGCTGAACGCTCCCACCGCCAAATGTCTTGGGGGTGATGCACAGATCTGGTTCCAGCACGAGATGCGAGCGATGCGCGCGGCTCTTCCCAACTTCTCACCAGTGAACGCATGGCTGCACACGCACCGGACAGACGTGCGCCATTGATGATGGTGAAGAGGATCTGCGAATCGAGAGTTCAGACCATTTGTCACGGAGCATATTGGTCGCGGAGTAGCGGCCGCCAATAGCTCGTCGAACCACAGACACCCGTCTCATCGTCGCCTCCGGTTCGAGAGAGAAGCATGCGACCACCTTGCCAACAGGCCGAGGCACCCACCCCCAAGAGTGGTGGAAGTCTTCGGCCCCCAGAATATTATGGGGCCTTCGCCCTTCTCCCCTTTCCCCAGACCCGCTGCAGCGGCGGAGCGGAGGCCCGAGTCCAGTCATTTGGGTATCGCTTGCGTGGGTGAGACTCCAATTCCCTGCACGCGTTCGGTTGGGCGATCAGTGCGCTCTCTTGATCCCTCGTGTGTATTTCATCTCGAGCATTCTGGGCCGTGCCTGGGCGCAATCATATCACACCATCTCGACAAGTCCTAAGGCTTGAGCAGCTCTTTGCAATGACAGCATCTTTTCCCGACGCCTTTCGTCATCATCGAACAGAAGCAAAACACCCGCAGCACAGGACCAACGCGGAATATGCGTGATTAGGGTTGCGGGAAAGCCGCTGTCGCTTGTGCTCAACAACCTTTTTAACCATTTAGCCAGCGAGCACCGCTTTCGGCCGATGGTCGGACGGCTTCTATCGCGGACTCCTTCATGATGCGACGATGAATCAAGCACACCAAGAAGACACAAGCTCGGGCGTGGGCGTCGTTGGAGTGTGGCTTTTGTTCGGAATGAAGCACTCTATCGCATCAATGGCTCCTTCACCATGCTCTAAATGGGACGTGGCGTCTGTGAGTGTTCTGGAGCTCCCCTGCTCTTTTGTGCTCTACCCGAGACACGAACATGCAAGCGAGCTGAGTGGGCGACACCCATCCATGTCCATCCAACATGAGTTGGCCTTCGACTTCGGCGGGTAAGCACTAGCAGGACGACCTGCATCGCTCAGCTACATCTCAAAAGTCTACGCTGCAGTGATACCTGTGTGAAGGGTTCATTGTTAGCAATCTTGCCTGCCAGATCAATGTCCAAAGAAGACTTACCTCCGTCTGCCGTGACCAGAGCACCATTGATCATCTCTGCCTCTTCTGAAGACAGGTACGCCACGAGTTTGGCCATCTTCGCAAGGTCTGCATATCCGCCTTCCCAATCGCCGACTGCTTCGGTGTAAGTGATAGCAATGCGCTTCCCGTCTTACGCAGTACTTACAGGTCTTCTTCATGAGCGTCATTCCCTCCATGTTGAAATCGCCGTTTGCCAAGTGGTTCCCGATATTCGTCTGCATCGCACCCGCAGCGATGGCGTTGCATCGAATACCCTTGAGCCGGTAGAACGCTGCAGTGTTCTTGGTAAGGCCAATCAGACCAGCCTTGGAAGCCGTGTATGCAGCGCCTAAGGGAACACGGTCAGTGGATACGTCTCGCCATCATTCGGATCATCACTCACCATTGGCAAAGCCCTTGAAAGATGCCACCGAAGCAATGTTGACGATCGAACCTTTCTTGTCATCCCGCAAGAATGCATTGACTGCACGTTTCGTGATCATCATCGGTGCGGTCAAGTTCACTGCTATGCAGCGATTCCATTCGGGAAGCTCCATGGAGCCTGCCGGGTTGAACTTGTCAATCACCCCCGCGCTGTTGACGACATAATCGAAGGAGCCGAACCTCTTCTCTGCCTGGGCGAAGAGGTCGTCAAGGTCCGACTCGGATGTGATATCGGATTTGATTGCGAGGACTTTCTCTGATCCATTCCTCTGCTGGAAGTCCTCGAGCAGCTTGTCGTTGATGTCGCAAATGACCACGTTCGAGCCAAGAGAGATGAAGTGCTCTGCAATGGCTCTGCCCAGTCCTCCACCTCCGCCCGTGACCAGGACGGTCTTTCCTTCGTGGCCCATTGGAGTGACGGGGGTTGAGAGGATGTGCTTGGAATTTCGAGGTTCGGTGCCGAATTCGAGATAGCCAAAGTCAATTCCAGTGAATGCACACAAGGGCGGGTGCGAGTCAACTGAAAGCTTCCTCTATGCTGCGTGGGAGATGTCGTGGTTCAGCTTGCCTTTCCCGCGACAGGGTGAAATTATGTGTCTTCAGGCGACCTCGTTTCTATCCGAGATGCACTAGAGAGTGGCGCACGAATTCCGTGATGCAGCATTCTTGGCAGCGCCTGTCCCCAATCGTACCACAGTCGCTCCTGGCGGTTTTGCATAAATCCAGACAGTGACCTGCTGTGCAAAATGCGATCCAGCCGTTCCCTGAAAGACAGTTTCGTTTTCACAAAGTGTAGTCTCGCACAGCGCTGTATAGCAGCTTCTCCGTAACAAGCTGAGCACGCTGGAGAATTCTCGGAGGCAAGCACCGAGGCATATACGACAGCAGAAGTACGCAATACCTTGCGCAAGCTGTATCGACTGCTCATAAATGCATCGATGAGCCAGAAATAATGAATGCACTCATGCTGCTCGTTCAGCTCCGAGTCTGCCAAGCTGACATGTCAACCACGTTCCTGGGGATCGGCAACAGCTGAGCTGCAGGCATCCTCCCTGGCACGCCGCAATAGATTGCTACCCTGTACATCAACATCATTTGTCTACAAACAAGGCGGATAACCAGCAACATGAGAAACGACGTGGGACTGACACCCGGTCACAGTCGGAGCATCCAACAGACGCCCCCAAATCAAAGTTTGGAATCAGCTTCGTGTATGACAGCTGATACTGCCGCGACACGCCCAGTTGGTCCTCGCAACCCCACGAGCCAGCGCTTCTTCCAGCATTCTTCCGCCAACAGGGTCAACACCGATGCTGTCATTGTAGAGAGCGTCCGCGTCGAGTACCCAGAGCTCCATCTGACTGTCGTCCCGAAGAGAGGCTGCGATGTTTTTGCCTATGCAGCAGCCGGGCACGCAGGCATCTCCCCGCTGGGCAATGCCAAAGACCGCCTTTCATGGCGCATATACGTCCCACCAGCTTCGCGCCTGAACGGTAAAGGCTACACAGGCGACTCAGTCAAATTTGGCAAATACTTGGTGGACTGGAGGAACAAAGAGTTCATCGTCTACGTGGTAGATGGAAGAGATGGAGCGTCGGCGTATCCAGATGTTGTGAATCAGTATATCTTGTCTGCATCTGTTGAGGCAACCAACACGCTCGTGCTCGAAGCCGGGAATTGGGGAAACACTCTGCACAACGAGATCTGGGTCTTTGATGGTGGGTATTGGCAGAAGAGCGCAGAGCTGTTCAACAGCGTTCAGAAAGCAAGCTGGGACGATGTCATCCTGGACCCCAACATGAAGAAAGCGATCAGAGACGATGTGGAGAACTTCTACGATAGTCGAGGCACATATGAGAGATTGAAGGTGCCATGGAAGCGTGGAATCATCTACTACGGTATGCAGCAGATCTGGTCCGCATATGAGTGCTTTTCACTGATCGTTCCCTGCAGGACCTCCCGGGAATGGCAAGACAATCAGTGTCAAGGCCCTCATGAACACACTGTACAGAAGAGAGGACTCGGTCCCTACACTCTACGTAAAGACACTTTCGAGCTTCGCCGGACCAGAGTACAGCATTGCCCAAATTTTCGATCTGGCTCGAAGAAGTGCACCCTGTCTACTCGTATTCGAAGACTTGGACTCGATCGTGACTGATTCCGTGCGATCATACTTCCTCAATGCTGTGGATGGCATCCAGAAGAACGACGGCATCCTCATGATCGGATCCACAAACCACCTCGACCGATTGGACCCAGGCATTGCCAAAAGACCTTCCCGATTCGATCGCAAATATCTCTTCCCAAACCCCAACGAGAAAGAACGTGTGGCATACATGAAATACTGGCAAACAAAGCTCGCCGACAACGAAGACGTCGACTTCCCCGACAAGCTCTGTACCGCGGTAGCGAAAATAACCAAAGACTTTTCTTTCGCTTACATGCAAGAGGCCATGGTCGCTAGTCTGCTCGCCATCGCCAGAGACGCGGATGCTTTCAGCGAACGCGTCTGTCTGGAATGCCTCGAGACGCACGACAGGCCGAGCAATGGGCGAACGTGTGAGAATGAAAGTATCCGGCCTTTCAAGGGACTGTATGATTTTGTTTGGCTCGTGCGCCAGATGGATGAGCAAGATCCGGATCTGGATAACAATGTGCTGTGGCGCGAGATCAAGAAGCAGGTCCGCATACTGCGTGAGGAGATGGGGGAGGAGAAGGGTGCAAACAGGGCATAATATCGGAACCACAGAACGGAGTCTCGGACAGGACAACAAGCCGTGAATAATGAGACATGCCAAAGAACCATCAGACTGGGAAATTTTCTGTACGTTCATAACCACTAAGCAGGGCGTTACTGTCACCCTCAACAACGATCGCTTGCCTATCATTCCATCGTGACTTCGTGAGAAACTCATCTAATAAGCATATCGCCATCCGCGCTCAACTCCACTGTGCTCGCTATACCCTTCCGCCTCATCCAGCTTCTTATTCAACCGCTTCGCCCACCACTTGACACCCAAGCAGAGCCCAACCGTGCACAAACACCCAAACAAAATGAGTCCACCACCCAGACGATAGAACGGCTCCTGACTAGTCGGGAAGAAATGTGGAGAAAACCAATGCGAGCACTGACTGACGCAATTGGCGATGGCGATCAACGCAGCTTTCTTCGCGCGCGGTGCGGGGACCAATGTCGTCTCCCACGACAATTGCAAGTTGAGGCCGTTGTAGGTTCCGCTGATGAGGAGGATGACTCCGAAGTAGCGTGCTCCTACGTTCAGTGTGGAGATGAGGATCGAGCAGCCCGCTGCTGCCACGATGATTGGAACGAGGATGTGATAGCAGGATTCTTGGAATTTTCCGGAGCTGTATGCGAGCACGCAGGCGCTGATGTAGGCGATGGCGTAAGGCGGTGCTTGGATGAGGTAAGTTTCCAGTTCGCCGAAGCCGAAGGTCTTGATGATCTGTGTTGAAGGGTGTTAGCTGTGTCGGAGGAGCGTTCGGATGTTTTGTTCAACTGACCGATGGGAAGAAATCTTTGAAGCTCTGCGCGTTGATGAGGCTGAAATGCATCGCACAAAAGGCCCAGGTGAAGGGGTCTCTGATTGCTTCCTTCAATCCGTCCCAAGTGCCGCCAACCTCTTCGCGCTTGCCGCCGTTGGAGAGCAGAACCCGATACTGAGCCATCTCACTTTCCTCCTCACTTAACCACCGAGTATTGTCCGGCCAGTCGGGGAGGATGAAATACGCCGCAACACCAACGACAATACTGGCAGCACCTTCGATGAGGAAGAACCATTGCCACGAAGTTAGACCAGCAATGCCTTTCATGTTGTGGAGAATCCCAGCAGCCAAGAAACCGGAAATGATGTTGGAGATCGTGTTACCGGCATGCCAGACAGCCATGCGAGTGGGATTCTCGTGCTTGTTGTACCAGGACGAAGTCATGAGCGTTATTCCAGGAAAGAAGGGAGCTTCCGCCAATCCTGTGCAGAAGCACACGAGGCAGAATCCAACGCCAGATGTCACAGCCGGCATGCAGATTGTGCAGATACTCCACGCGATCATCATGGAAGGCAAAAGCAAGCTAGGACGGACCTTTGCCAACCATAGGTTGCCCGGTAATTGTCCGATGAGGTAGCCGACGTCGGGAAGGTTGTCAGTGAAAAGTACAGTAATGTCTGAGACACGTTTGTGGAATTCGAAGATGCCTTTTGGCGACCATACTTACAGAACGTGGAAATGCCAGCATTCCATACCGTATCCGACATGCCCAGATCTTCTTGAAGGCCAGCGAGGCGTGCGTTGGAAACGTTGATCCGGTCGAGGTAGTTCATCAAGAACATGATTGTAATTGTGGGCATGAGACGCCAATCCAGCCTTCGCACAAGCTTCTTCTCCAAAGCCGCCATCTGTTCTTCATTCAAGTCGGCGAGGGTAGGGAATTGTGCTTGAATGCTGGCCGGTGTGACCACTTCGATCGCTTGGATCTCTGCATCGACCTTCTCGAGGCTTGACCTCCTTTCACCCTCCAGGTGAGTGGTATCAACTTTTTCTGACGCCATGGTGAGTTTCTCGAAAGGCTCAGCTGGCAGTGATGCTGGCGAGATGTTGATGGCAACTGAGAAGAGGCATGGATATGAACCTATATAGGCCGTTCGAGCCACCAATCCATCGTCCGTTCCGAAGTACCAAGCATGCCATTCGGTAGCGTGAGCGCCATGTGCCAACGCCTGCCATGTGGTTCTCCATACACCCCGCAACCCCAGATGGAGACTAGAACTGCAGATTTCGCGTGGCGGCTGTTAATGTCACGACGCCATGTAGCTCTCGGTAGATCGCTTCGGGCCTGCCGTATGGGATAGGACGAGGCCCAGACGCGCTTTGCATGCAGCCAAGAGGTTGAGCCAAGAAAGTGAACGGAAAGTCATATTCCGCGGCAGTCTGACTGTCCGTGCTGTTTAGAAGACCGGCTGTGAACAGGGCGCAATTTCTGCTTCGCAAGAGCTACGATATCGGCAATGCATATGTCCGTTCCACGGATGACATGAAATCCCTTACCCATGTACATTGCAATTGCCGCAAGTTGGCGAAGTGGATGCCCGACATGCAACGATGTAACGGATCCTAGTTGAATGGCTAGCAGCGTAGATAAGTCGGCCGTACACGTTTGCGCCATGTTTGCTGCTGTAGTCATCGAAGCATGCTGAAGAAGACCTCTCGACTATTGAGTTTCTACCAAAGCGCAACACATCATCTTCCAACACCACTTCCACCGTTCGCAATGGCGATCGATGCTCTGACTCCTCCACTGCAACGTCCTCGCAAGCACCGCCAGGCGATCCCGGCAGTTTGGATGAGAGCAGGTACTTCCAAGGGCCTGTTCCTCCATGAGCGTGATCTTCCGCCCAAAAGGGAGCAGTGGGCACCGGTCATTCTTGCTGCCATGGGCTCACAGGATGGTGATCCCAAACAATTAAATGGCGTTGCAGGGGCTACCAGCACGACCTCCAAAGTAGCGGTCATCAAGCCTTCAAGCAGACCTGGCATCGATGTGGAGTACACCTTTGTGCAAGTGTCCATCGGGTCACCTAAGCTGGACTTCACTGGAAATTGTGGAAATATCGCTTCCGGGGTAGGGCCTTTTGCAGTGGATGAAGGACTGGTGAAAGTCCGACCTGGTCAACAGAGAGTAGGTGATGAATTCTTACTCGCCATTTGTGACTGCCTTCCCTGACAGGTAACAGGTCGATGTACGAGTGCTGAATACCAATACTGGCCGAACAATCGTGGAGACCTTGGATCTTGACGAAGATGGACATTTCCTCGAAGATGGTGACTACCGCCTCGCGGGCACAAAGTCCAGCGGTAGTCCTATTCGCGTCTCATTCGAAAAGCCAGCGGGCGCCATGACAGGCAAGCTTCTCCCATCCGGCAAACCTGTAGATACTTTGCAAGTGCCAGGCACAATCGCTCGCCCCTCATGCGAAGTGCAGGCCAGCTTAGTGGACGCTGCGAATCCTTTTGTACTGGTCGACGCTGCCTCCGTACCAGACTATGTCAGCAGCACCGATATATCATCGGATTACTACCTGGACTTTCTGGAAGCCGTACGCTGCCAAGGTGCCGTACGCATGGGTTTGGCTCCTGATGTTGAAACTGCTGGCAAGACCCGCGGCACACCAAAAGTTGCTCTGCTGTCGATGCCAAAAATCACGTCGGGAGCTTTTGAAGAGATTCCTGACATTCAAGTCACGGCTCTCAGTATGGGGAAGGTACATGGCAGTCTTCAGCTCACCGGTGCTGTGTGTCTTGCCACAGCGATATGCACAGAGGGCACAGTGGCCAACCAGATCGCTGCCAAAGTGGAACAATTGAGACTAGCACATTCAGGCCCAGGACTACCGCGCCATGATAGCTTCACGACTTTGCCAGAACAGGAACGAGAAGTCCTCATCAAGCATCCAGGCGGCACCATTAGCGCAGATGTTCGACAGAGCAACACGGAGGTTCAAAGTGTGAAGCTATTGCGAACAGCACGACGGTTGTTTGAGGGCAAAGTCTGTTTCTTGTCATAGAATCTCGAACCTGCGGAGAAGCACTTGAAAGTTTAGAAGGCCTTATTTCTGGAGGTCGTGGAACCAGAGTCGGTGGGGAGCCAAGAGGCTTATGCTCCAGAGAAGGATCGGCAAACAGCGGCCGCACGTAGAGAATAGATCACATGATAGTATCAAAGTCCGTTGCATTGAAGCCGAAGATCATATCATCGAATCGTTGAGGTGCGTTCATGGAAGGATATCCGAGCTCTCCAGCTATCTCAGGATAGGATGTACCATCAGGCAGAAAATTGGGGACTCCAGCGCTTTGCTCCTGCATGAAACTCCGAATAATCGCATCCACATCTAGATCCGGGGCCATGTTCCCGGCTACGAAGGTAGGCTCCCATCCCATAGCGCTTGGCGAATAGGTGTCCGTTCCGGGAGATGCATGTTGAGAAAGCGCGGGCGCTGAGGCTGCAGCTGCGGCAGTGGTCGTGGCTTGTTGGGTCCGTACCGGAATTTCAGTCTTTTCTGGCGTCTGCACGCCCATCCTGGACATTAAACTTTCAATGACGAGTATTGCTTTTCGGACCGCATAGTTGGTTGCAGAATTTTGCTTCAGTAGTGAGAGGCAAGTCCGTAAGCAAGCATGAGCCTCTGACGAAGCACCTCGTTTGGAAGCAATGCGCACATGGATTGTTGCTGCGACGTAGGTGGCATAACTGATCAGGTAGGGTGCACGGCTAACGCTGTACGCCTTGTCGTACTTTCTGACGATCTTCACAATACTGGTGGCGGCTGTGGCACACTGTGTGAATGAGCTCACCGCAACGGAAGGTGAGCTGGAATGGAGATGTCCATCAGATACAAATGGTCGATGCAGGAGAATTCGAATTACATTTGCCATGGCCCTGTGCCGTAACGTCAGCATGGCATTCTTACGCCTCGAGACGAATGAAAAAGCTCACAAGAGTGATAAAACATGGGGCGGAGGGGTATCGGATGTGTTCTTTGATTCAATGTCGAGACTCAAGTGCGGCGGAAGCTGTTCAGTCCATGTTGCGAGCTCTTTATCCAGTGCTGCTAGTTCTTTTTTAGGAGTCTCTGGACCTTCAGATGCTCTCTTCTCTTTGTACACCTTGTTCAAGACATGGTTAAGGATAATACATAATCGACAGAGCTGAGTGAATGTGGAGACACTGTAGCTACCTAGCATTGAGGAAGAGAAAGTCAGCACATATGATGCACAGACCGCACTGGGATTGTCGCTGTCGCGACCAACGTCGTAAACAGCAAGCACTGTACTCTGACGGCGAAAATTTTCTGTTTGAGCATAGCAAAACTTACATGTTCCTCCAGATGCCGACCTATCAGTATATGCAAATGGTGCCCAATGCTCTAGCTCTTCGTATTCGTCCTTGAATACAATCGGGACATCGCATTGCGACGACTGCAGTGTAGCAGATCGGCCTTGGTACAAGGACTGGATTTTGTCGATGACAAACGCACCCCAGAACACACGCCGTCGGATTTCCAGATCCTCATCCGTTAGCGTTCGAACACTCGGCATCAGCGTCGCATCGATATGCAATCCCAAGTCAATGATCATACGGAAAGCCAAGCCGGAGTACAGCCACGCAGCACTCTGTTCATCACCAAGAGCGAACAGAGAGTTAGTCATCTGCAGTAGTGCCTGAATAGTAGTGATTCTGCTCTGGTCCATAGCTTCACCGAGCAGTTCACGCACTCGTTCCCGAAAGCGCCATCCTGCAGTACGCACATCATCTGGGTCTTTGCGCAGTTCGAGCCTGGGACTAAACTTGCTTGAGCCAAAGTAGATGGCATTGAGCAGGATCTTGGAGAAGTACGGTCCTTGGCACGCCATATCTCGCATGAAGGCGGGGCGATATGTTACTAAAAAGGAGTGGTGCTGGCGGTTCCAGTGCAAATTCAACAAGTGAAGTCCCATCTCCGGATCTACGCCATCGAAGTCGAGTAGCCCGCGTGCGGTATTCACTACTTCCATCTGCCTTTGCTTTGCCGCTTCTGCGAACAACAATGTAGACATTCTGTTCTCTCGCTCGGCATTGAACCATGGCTGTGATGGCCGTTCACTGGGGAGATCATCATACAGCGCGCTGGTTGGTCCGTGATACGTAGCATTCTTACTTATGGAGGCAGGCGCTCTCTTTCCGGCCGACTCTGGGGTACTCGCAGCTGTTGCAGCTGTGGCGCCTTGGTCATTGCTCGAACTTTGGAGAGATGCGATAGTTGGTGCATCTGTGGGATTTGGTGTTTTGCCATCACCGCCACTGCTTGATGCCTCAACTGATAGACGCGAGCGCAGGCCACGATTCTCTTCGCGCAATGCCGAGATGATAGCATTTGTGGGTCGGGTACGGGTGCCTCGCTCCGGATAGACGCACTCTTTCTCATACGTGCGACAGTTGCCACATTGCGGAGCCTGGTTATCGCACTTGAACTTCCTCAACTTGCAGAAGCTGCAGGCCCTGGCCGCTCTTGGTCTCCGTGGAGTTGGGGCTTTGTCTGGTGAAACCGACGCCATCATGCGTGGCCGAGAAGTGCCATGGATGTGCGGAAGTGCACAGGAAGAGCGAAAACGCTCCCGCCATGATGTGTATGCTGAGCCGACGAAGTTCGCCGCGGAGAAGGAATTCGTCCCCTCTTCCAACGGAAGATCAACTTCCGTCGAATCTGTTCCCTCCATGTGTCTTGGCACCCGGACAGTGGTCCGAACATTGCTGGCACACATGGGCGGATCTGTGTGGACACAATGCTGTTGAGGAAGTCGTCTTGCGAAGCCGGCAATTGATAGACTGTACGATGACTATATGTGTCTGATAAGCCGTGGTCAAAATGGGTCTAATCAACCTACGATCACAGAAGTTTACCAATCTTACAACACATCTCGCCTTTCACCCTATCCTTCTCTGTGGATGAAACTGCTCTCTTGGCACGATTTGACAGCAGATTCACACTCTTCATCATTACCGAAAGATAACCAGCATCGAATCATTATGGCGCAAATAGCGACTCAACCTCGAAATCAACGCTCAGCAGTAGCATCTCCAACCCCCAAGATCTCCTCCAAGCACGAGAAGAAACTCACCCCCCTCCAATCCCTCTTCGCAGGAGGTTTCGCCGGAGCGACTGAAGCATGCATAACCTACCCCTTCGAATACGCCAAAACCCGCTCTCAACTCAAATCCACCCCAGGTCTGAGCACCACCAGCAACCCCCTCCTTCTCCTCCGACACACCATCGCAACCGAAGGCCTCTCATCCCTCTACACAGGCTGCACAGCCCTCGCTCTCGGAACCGCGCTCAAAGCGGGCGTTCGCTTCCTAACCTTCGACACGATAAAAGCCCACCTCACAGACCCACAAACCGGAACACTGAGCTCAACGAACGGCGTCTTAGCCGGAATGGCCGCAGGAGCAGTCGAAAGCATCATCGCCGTGACGCCGACGGAAAGGATCAAAACGGCCTTGATCGACGACGCGAAAGGCGGCACCAAACGATTCAATTCCACCTTCCACGGCGTCACAATTTTACTTCGCGAACAAGGACTTCGAGGTCTCTATCGCGGGCTCGTCAGCACGACGGCCAAACAGAGTGCCACGAGTGCGGTGCGGATGGGCGCGTATAATGCGATGCGGAGTCACTATTCGAATGCGAAGAAGAAGGTGGGAGTCGTGGAGACGTTTGCCATGGGAGCGTTGGCGGGGACGGTGACAGTGTATGCTACGCAGCCGCTAGATACTATTAAGACGCGGTCGCAGAGTGCGAGGGGAGAGAAGTTGATTCCGGCGATTGTGGGGGTGTGGCGAGAGGTTGGGATCCGAGGGTATTGGAAGGGGAGTACGATGCGGTTGGGGAGATTGGTGTTGAGCGGCGGAATCGTGTTTGCAGTGTATGAGCAGATTGCTAATGTGATGCGGTTAGCGTGATGTCGATAGTCCTGTACATAGCTTGGAGCGATCATGGAAGCCACGAGAGTTGGCTTCTGAGGACTTCTCAATTTCCACGGCGTCCTGGCATTCTGGGTAGCTGCGGCTTCCACTTGCGACGCTGTGGAGAGAATTACCCTGCTATGCACTCGCATGCGCGGAAAGACTCAAGACAGGTCTTGGTTGAAAGTTTCAAATTGCAATGATGCGCCCTGCCCACCTACAGACTCCAATGCTGTGGCCGCACTTTCGGCATCAAATTGCGATGAACACATACGTTGATGTTCACATACCGCGATTCCCAATGTACAGTTCCCGTTCTTCCACGACGCGGTTCTGCTACCTCAGCTTTGCAGAGCTGTAGTGAAATCTTCCTCGGTGCTGGCTCTGCCAAATCGCCGTGCTTAAATCCTGCGCAACGGCCGCCGTGCAGTGTTCCAATCTCCTTGCCGTACAAGTTGCGAGGCATTCTACACCCGGTAACGTACGCTGCGATTGATGCTCTCGATCAGTCTTCCAAAGAAACCAGACTCGCTAGACGATGCCGCCGAGGATGTCGGATAGTTGCCTACAAATACATCAGCATTGACAAAACGCGCAGTCGATGTCACGATTGACCCACCTTTCGCTGCCTTGTCTGCTACCAGCGCAATTAGTGCAGCACCAACTCCAGAGCCATCCTTAGCAATTCCGATTCTGATCTTCTTCTCGCCTTGAGGACCGATCTCGGGAACCTCACGGAGTGCCTCCCGAATATACTCCTCGAAGCGGGGGTAGAACTCCACAAGCGATCCATCGACACCAATGTCGACAATGTCGTCCTCGTTGACTTCTAGCGTGGCGTCATTTGTCGTGGCGATATCAGTTGGGTTCTTCAGACGTCCAGTCGAGATCACAACAGCGGCAATGGCCACAGCTGACAAGCGAGCAGCACGCTTCCCAATGGCTGATGCAATGAGACGCACAGCTTCCGCATCTTCTGCCGATGCTGCAGAGACACCGTAATCCTGGTCCAGGGTCTGGCGGGTCACCTTCAGTCCAGCAGAACTGTCCCCAGTGGTGATGGACAAGAAGCTAGAGTCCAAGCCCCATTGCTTGTATAGTGGCGAGTCTGGAGCTACGTTTGTTGTGCTGTGGACGTCATTCTGGTTGCTGTGCTCGTCGGCAAAGAGTGGCACGTTGAAATCGAGTAGCAGCGACAAGAGTGCTCGCCGCAGGATCTCACCCAAGAACATGCCGGAAACGCGCTTCTCAAACATTTGAATGCCAGGATTCACGGATTCGAGGTCGAGATCGGCATCGTAAGGCGTTTGTGGCAGCACAGAAAGATGGTTGTCGAAGCTGCCCCATTCCGTGTTCACAATCATCTCTCCTGTTGAGCGATCAATCTCTCCAGCTTCCTGTGGGCTCAGCTTCTGAAGTTTGGTGACCTTGTCGAGCTTCTCCACATATGCTCCATTTGTGCCAGTGCCAAAGATGGCACCGAGGAGAGTTCCTGTCTTGCCTGGTGATGTATACGATCGCGCCATCAATGTTCCCACCGTGTCGTTCACCAACGCTGCCACTCGCACAGGCAATCCCAGCGCGTCAATCTCAGCCTGCAGTAATGCGCAAACATCCTTCCCAACTGTATCCTGGATGTCAAAGCCTTTGGTCCAGCGAATCAAGGTGCCCTTGTTAATGCCAAATTGCTGCACTGGGAAGGAAAATGTGAAGCCCAGGCTGAAAACTTCATGTTCTGATTTCCCCCTGCCTTCTTTATGGCTGGTGTAATGCTCTTCATGGTGCGTCTTCAAGAAGAGCTCAATCTGCTTGGCCAAAAAGCTGAACAATTCGCGGCTCGTCTTTGCAACCATCAGCTCTTGAGGGATCTTAACCTTCGATTGCGTCAAGCTGAAAGTCGAGTTACCGTGCAGTTGGATGGAGCAGACGCGGAAGTTGGTACCGCCTAGATCCACAGCCATGTACAACCCCTTCTCAGTTCCATTGGGCACAGCGGTGACATATGTCGGGATCTGGCTCATCGTAGCGCCTGTCTTGCCCAGACCTTCGTCCATTTGGCGGATGAACTCTTTGACAGCCTTGTTGACATCATCCTTGCCGTACTCGAACTCGGCGGCCACGCGCTCCGCTGCAGCAGCCAACGCCATGCTGGAAGACGATTTGCCGTACAAAGTTCCCGTGACGTGGGCTGGGGCTCTACAATATAGCTCTTGTACAAAGGGATTCGGCGAAGGACAGCTGGGAGGTGGCTGCGGGTGGTAGCGCGACTGGAAGAGAGAGAGGTCCTTGGGGAGAGCCAACTGCAGCAGCAGGATCACGCCAACGGTCAAGAGGGTGAGGAGGGTGGCTGGCTCGAGAGCCCGAGCTCGAAGACGGGTGAGGAGCGGTGTCTTGCCGCGAAGCTCGACAAGAAACGGAAGGTCGTTCTTGTCGTTGGCGGGCGGGGAAGGCGGCGGGGGCGGTCTAGACAAGAGGCTGCGGCGAAAGGCGTCGGACGGGCGATCTGGATTGCTGTAGGAGCGGTGATGGTGGACGGGTCGGGCAGCCAGAGTGGGCAATGGGAAAGAGGGAGGAGAGGGAGGATGGGGCAGGTGTAATGTCGCAGTGGGAGGATCGAGACCAAGCAAATGCAGCTTGTGGAGCTCTGGCGCTGGTGGTGATGATGCTGCTTCTGCTGCATTGCTTGGTTGCTACTTACTCGCTGCGTAGCTCGACTGCCCAAATCGTTGCTTTCCCCGCGTGTGGCTGCGGCCGGCCCGACTGCCCCGTTCTGTGCTCTATTCACTTCTATTTCTCGAGGACAATCACCTCTTCCCACTCTCTCCCGTCTGCTCGTACTCGACATTCCTTCACTGCAGAATCTGCCATTGAGACCAAGAACTGTGACGTCGCTGCACTCCACTGCGTTCAGCGCAGCCGTGCTCCACTGGAGAGGCCTGCTAGTCGCGGTCCTTCTGCGGTCTCCTCGGCTGTCCGCAGCATCCAGGATCACCGGCAGCATGCGGCTCACTTTGACTTCATCTCGAAGCAGCACGCGAGCACTGTTCTATGCAGCTATGATGTGACAACGCATAGCCAAGCCCCGCGCAGACAAGCCTGTCAACACCGAGACCTTGGGGATCCTAGTCTTCGAAAAGACCGAGCTGACGGTTCATGTGTGTCGATGGTGAGAAAATTGCAGTCGTCCAGATCGGCAACTTGAGTTTCAACTTGCCGACAGCTGCAGACGGGAGTGTTCCATCTCTGAAAAACGTGATGGTGCAGACCAGACAATTTTGGACTGTGAATCCACTCCATCCAGCAAAATTCGTCTGTCAAACAACATGTGTTTGATGGTCAGGTATTGTCAGCTGGCCTATGCGTTCCTCGCGTGTAGCAGAGGGCATGGTGTTGCTTTTGAGTTTCCTACGGCTTGGTCATGCCAGTCTTACGTGAGTGAGGTCCGCCTTTCGCCAGGCTGAGTTTTGCTGGTGAGACGGCGGATGGCTTCACATTGTGTAAAGCAATATGGAACGGATTGATACAGCGTTCACATCTTTGGCTGTGTACTCCAAGCGAAGAAGACGAAGCAGGGGACGAAAGCTGTGGATGACTTCGCGTCACGCTCGTGATTGTCTTGGCATACATGTAGGATCCGCTCAATGGATGACTTCATGAACAAGCTCTCTACTTCCAGTAATTCTTCACTACTCTCATCTTCTATACTTGAAGCTGCCCAAACTTACCATGGGCTCCGCATCATCGAAAGCAGCCAAAGCAGCAGGCTCTGCAGCACGCAAATATCCTGCTCGCTCTCCCCTCGCCTCCGCCGCAACCAACACTCCCGCTCCACCTCCGAACGCAAACACAACAAGTGCAACAACCCAACCCCCAGCGCCTTCGGCAGCACGAACTCCCGGCCCAACAGTACGGCCCACCCCCAGTGCGAGCGGGAGCAGAAGCGAAGCAATCAACCTCGACGCCTCCGATCCCGACTTCGCCCAATCCCTCCGCAACATCGGACCCGTCCAACCCAACCCCACTCTCTCACCCACATCAGCCTTCAACCAGAATCCTGCTGCATACCAACCCGACCCTAGAACGAACCCCGCCGTGCTCGTGCTCACCGCCCGAGCAGAATTGGCCAGCAAAGCCGATGCAGAGATTGCGGAGTCGGGGATCCGAGGGAGAGAAAATATGCGAGAGTTTCTGGACGTGTATACCATCAGGCAAATTTTGACGTTTCGAGAGCAGGGAAGGAGCAACGAGGCGATTGAAAAGCATTTAAGTTTGAAGAAGGGTGTTGTGGAGAGATTGGGGCCGGAGGGCGTGTTCAGTTTAATTCAGGAGAGTGGGAGGGCGGAGAAAGAGGTCAGGATGGTTTGAGAGGAGAAGTGGATATGAAAAATTGAGGACGTTTGTGAACGAGCGCGACCTGCGTGCATTGCCTTTGCACCGTGTCAGGCATTTTGTCACGTCGCCGACGATCAATGGACAGAAGAGCCGCGTCAGTTTTGGTTGAGATACGGGGCATCGCGAATGATCAGGTGGCTGAGGAGAAATTTGTGTGCTTGGGCAAAAGCTGGACACCCCATTCCACTACCAACGACATGAGAGAGACAGGACTCTCGCTGGAGCTTTCACATCACGATCTCCACGGCGGCAACCTCGTTTGACGCTGTATGCACAGTCATCATCTGCGGGGATGCTTACAGTGGCGCAAGGTGAACATGTTCCGCGCGCATGAGGTGTTTGGTACCACGAAGACTCAAGCAGCAGGCGTTCGCTCGGCATCGGTCCGCATCAAACGTAAAGCCCTACGTCTTGGGAGCGGCAAGAACGCTTGCCAGAATGCCTTCGTGGCGTGCAGTATATCGGGGAGACCTATCATCGATGCTGTGCGGCACGTTACTGCAGTCAATGCGGCGCTTTCGTGGCATAAGATTATCGCGAAGGGCCCCTGATCGCCATTGTGGTCTGGAAGGCGTGCTGAAGTAATTGAGAACTAGGCTAGGAGTGAATGGCCAGGCAATGGCATTTTGTGAGTGGACGAAAGTGTCGCGAGCACAATGACCGAAGTCAACCCTGGCTAATTGCGGGAGCTTATCTCCAGCCTTAGTTACCGCAGTTAGTCCATTCTGCGCTCGTCGTTCGTTTCACCATAGCCTTGGTCTTGCCAAGGTGACAATGCCCTCCTCAAAAATGACAGTTTGTGGTCGACGAGATCAAGGAGATGGCCTTGTCATTGCTACGGCTGTGCCAGTTTTGACGTTTCACAGCAGGAGCTTCGACCGCACAACACGCTGAATGCACACCAATACAATGCAGTGCGGTTGCTTCACTCAGGGCAGCTGCAGTGAAGTGAAGAAGGGAGTGTTTCGATTGAGCGATATCACTTCGCTCCTGACTTATGCTGCGGCGACAGCGTTAGCTTCCTGCCGCCGGCGCGGAGTGGGCAGCCGCTGCGAACAGCAACGCCAGGCGTGCTCATCACATCTAAATCCATAGCACTGTCAGCACTCCCATGCGCAGATCAGTCAGCGCTTGTGTGCGATCCCTTAACTAAGCCCTAAGATCTCACGCCAACTGCCGACACAAATGCCACACTTCAGACCACACCTGTTCACGGCCTTCTTCAATACCGCTTTGCAGCGACATGTGGTCGTACAAGCAACTGCCAGGCGGAATGCCCGCCGGCCACAGGTGGAGTCCCCATCCCGCCTTCTGGAAAACCAGCTGCGCCTTTCTTCTGCTTTTGATTGTCTTCAGAGAGTACACGAATCCCAGCATCGCCGGTGACTGGGCACATGAGCGCACTCACTCCCCAACGGTGACCAAACCTGCCGCGGCGGTCGTTCCAATTGAGCCAAAACCAGTCTGGCCCTCCCCACCCACTTCTCCGGAATGGCAATACCAGTGGGTCCGCGATGGCAACAATCAAGCGTTGACTGCCAGTCAATGCGAAATTGCGTTTCCGGATCTCTATCGCGAAATTGACCGTGCCCGGGAGCACTTCAATGGAAAGAACATCAATGAGAAGGACATCGCCTTGACCGGCGGCAATGATGGCGGAGTGAGGTTCCTGATCATCGACTCTCAGGTGCGCATTGTGCAGACCAGAGGTTTGTTCCGAGAGGACTTCAGACATCGCATCATCTCTGTCGTTCAGCAAGTCGTGCAAGCCGTCGCGGCAGCAGATGCAGCGGGTGAGCCGATTCCGAATATTGAGTTCAGCGTCGTTGTCGACGACATCGCAGTGCTCGACAAGGATAACCCGGGAGCGTTGTGGTCTTTTACAAGAAGATCCGCCGAGCCTCAGCAGGACAACTTGTGGCTGATCCCCAGCTTCCACTTCTTCGGGGCACCGCCGGAGGCCGAGGGTTTCCGTACCATGCAGCAAAGGTTCAGAAAGCATGACTCCCCATTAGCAGAGAAAATACCGCAGGTTGTATGGCGCGGCGCGCTCTGGGTCAATGAAGTTGTGCGAAAGCCGCTGCTTCAGGTCACTGCTGACAAGGAATGGGCCAATGTGTCGGTAAGTTTACGGTGTGTATCGAGACAGCATTGGCCAGAGCTGACAAGTGGTACAGTCGATGGACTGGGGAAAACCTGACACTGTCATTCCAATGGATGAGTTCTGCAAGTTCCGCTACACAATTAATACCGAGGGCCGCTCCTGGTCCGCGAGGATGACGCACCTATTCAACTGCGACAGCCTTCTCTTCGTCCACGACGTTGAATGGATTGCGCACTACTGCCATCTCATTGATACTGGCGCCAATGCAGTGCATGTCAGGCGCGACTTTTCGGATCTGGAAAACAATATTCTCTACTACAACGAGAATCTTGAAGAAGCGCAGCAGATCGCAGATCAGGCGAAGCGAACGTTCAGAGAACGATATACCACCCCTGCTGCGACTGCATGTTATTGGAGAAGGCTGATGAGGACATGGGCCGAGACCGTGAGTTTTACACCGGCGATCCACAACATGAAGGATGGTCAGCCCCTGAAGAAGGCTCGGGGTGTCGGCTTCGAAGAGTTTATTGTACACAAAAATAATGAAGATGTTCCGTACAAGGGATCTGGAAGTTGAGAGGTGCCTGGACAACTGCGACACATTCTCCGACTTTTCAACTTATGCTTTTGAGGGAAGGCTGCTTCGACCATCAGAGGTGAGACGAACCTCTGCGAAATACTTTCTTGATCCACGTCCGAACGTCGAATACGTGCCATGACACCCTCTCCCATGAGCTTCATCTGCACCGACAGAACAGCAATCGGATCTTTGACTTGGCAGCGTGCCCGTCACGATTTGACGATACATACGAACAAAAGCATTCTCCTCAGCTGAGACCTTCGGGATGGCGGCAGAGCTGCCGCACTGCTGGCAGATGGGCAGAAATTCACTACTACGAGTATCGGCTATGTGAATGCTGCAGTACGTCGGGATATAGGAGCTGGACGCTGGAGGGATTAGTTCACGCGCTAAACCATGTATCGACTCCCGCTCGGGAACCGAATTCCAGAGCCACCAGACGTGCGGTCAGCCTACAATGCGGGCTAAGTCTGGCCTTAGAGATCTGAAATGCCACCGTACTCCGCACCATCGCATCACTTCTTCAGTGCTCGAGTCAGCAGCATTGGCATCTGCCGGGCGACCACATCAGATCAACCATATTCCCATCGGCACACATTCGTTGAAGATGTCCTCAACACCTTCCTCTCGTGTCAACACCCCCAAGCCGAGGCGAATGTGAAGCCAGTTCCCACCTGCTTCCTGCATCACCATGAGCACGAGAAACTTGACATCCTTATCGCTCTCCGACACTTTCAACAGCCGCATATCAGTCGGCTGGGTATCATCTTCCACATCAAACGGCACATCCCAATAAATCGTCACCCGTGTTCTTTGACTCAAATGCTCGCCCTTCGTATCCCAGCACTTGATCCAAAACATCTTCCGATACCGCGGCAAACGTCCATGCGCACCCATATCAATCGTCGCATCATGTCTCGCATCGCACCTCTTAATCCTCGCCACATGCGCCAGCGGTCCCTGAACTTGTATCCTCGCATTCTCCACATCACCCGTCGGATCCAAGGTCTTCAATCTCCCTTGGTGCGAACGACATTTGATTGTACTTTTCTCGGAAACATGCCATGGAAGCCACTGGACGGGCTCTTGCACTGCGATCCAGGACCATTTGGGAAAACGCATCGTATGTGGATCTCCGCTCGCTTCGTGGACGTACCACATGAGATCTCGCCGCATTGTGTCGGACCAGAGCCCGGCCATGTATGTTGCTTCTGTGGTCTTGTTGTTGTTGTTTTCTTTCTTCCACGCGGCGAAATGCTTTGCGAGACCGGAGATGGCGGGCAGACGATCGGAGGTTTTGGTGAGGTCTTTCGACGAGTAGTTCTGTACCACGCGGCGCCATTCGGATGCGATGTGGGAGGTTTCGAGATTGGTGGTGTTGTTGCTGAGGAGAAAGTGGGAGATTTGGGGTTTGACGAGATGGCGTTGCTGACTGGTGTTTTCGCTGCATTCGCAAATTGTGGTCCGCATGCATTCCCAGACGATTTCGTCTTGGGTGAAGTGCAAAATTCTTCGCGAGAGGACGCGTTCTTGGTGGACCCAGCCTCGAGAGAGGAGGGGTAAGAGGGATTGGTCGAGGGATACTGCTTGTTCGCCCCAGGGGTCTGACCAGAACTCGTGGTGCTCAATGTTCTTGCGCAGGTAAAAGGTCATCGAAACAGGGCCAGATATTTCGCCCGCGTCCTCTTCGCCCTCCAAGTCGTCCAGTTCGTCGTCTGATGGATCCGCGCCAGCATCCTCTTCCATCAACCTCATCATCATTCGTATATTCGGATCCTCAGAGACCCGCTCTTTCCGCCTTTTCGGCCGGCAAAGTGCTTCAATTTTGACCTCAAGACGTTCGACGAAGCACCCGGCATTATTATTTGCTGCACCAGTCGCAGCGACAGTCAAATAGGCGCCCGCATAAACCTGTCCCATGTTCGCAGACTCTTTGGCCCAATCTTCGACATCGTCTTGTATGATGCAGATCGAATCAATCCACAAATACCGTATCCCGAGCCATCGGAGAAATTTGATTACATCGGCGTATGTTTTGGGTGCAGAGGCGAAAGGGATTCCTTCTTTCTGGGTCTCCAAATTCGCCTTAGTCGTTTTGATCGCACAGCCTCCGCCCCAGCAGTGGCTGATACAGGCGTATCGAGGAGCCTCTCCAGAGAGTGATGCAGCATCAATCAACTTGATCATATTCCTGCTAAACTTCGGCGCCAAATCCACTAGCCGGGTTGGAAGCGTGCCCTTTTGCGGCGCGCAATCCGGATGGTAGTCTTTGCAGTCCTGCAGCCACTGCTTTGCTTTCTCCCATGACTCTGACGAGCGGGTTGAGGAGGACAGAGGGGTTTTGACTTCCATGTCGGTCCACGGACTCGGAGCACTAGGCGGGAGGAAAGCATCGATTCTCATCACCGTCGGGAATCCTTCGATGAAAAGTTGCAAGCTTCCATTCAGCGAGACAAGACAATTGTCTTTTGAACTCCCAGAAGGAACGAAGTTCTCGATCGAAGCACAGACGAGTCGACAGATCAGACAGCCGGTTGATGCAGATGTCGTGAAACTCGATCCAGGTAATCGTTCTTGATGGCACCAACTGTTGACCTGGCGACAATGCTGACAGCAATTATCTTTGAAGAAGTCGGAATCCGGATGCCATTGACTTGAGTGCGATTCCGGTGCTGGAGCGGAATTTATCGAGACTGTGAACGGTATGCCGAACTTGTTGGCAACTTTTTGTCCAATCGAGCGCATGCGCTCGACCTCGCTGTTGGTGACTTGCATGTTGATTCTCAGCTCTTGAGGATCATTCGCAAGGCTGAGCTGAAGTCGGGGTTACTGCGAGTGCGACATAAAGGCTGAGGATCGGGAGGACCCCGCCACCAAGCCTTGTGGCGGCCTTTTTGCTGCGCAATGGACAGGGCGCTTAGGTGCAGTTGGTTCGTGGCGATTTGCTGGTGGTTCGCCTAAGTTCAGCCGTTCATTGAGAATCAGACGAAGGCTTCATCCAGAGCTGCTTAGTGGTTGTTGTCGCCCAGCATCTAGAGCTGCAGAGATCAGGAGCGTGCGGATGTGAAAACGAAGCCGTGGCTATGCTCAACTACAAGGCTGATGATTCTGGAAATCTGGATCGATCGGCGCTCGTGTAGTTCAAGCGAAGCTTCAAGCGAGATGTATCAGTCCTTTGGAGAAGTTCATTTGCTCTCATCGGATGAAAACATCCTGCGGAGCGGTCCACTGCTCCATCGCAAGCGCCTCTCCATTCATGACGCCTTGCACGTACGCCTCTCCGATCAGTTTGAACGTGCCATCTGTGCATGGTCTCAGGACATACGGTACTCCGGAGCCGAGGATGATATACACAAGATCGCCCTCGACTGTCCCATGAGGTGCTAACCCTATATAGCCGGTGGTGGTACAGACGAAAACTCTACCGCGCGTCGGACCCAACGTCAATGTTAGTCTCGCGTTGTGAGGATCGTCGAGCTCTTCGGCAAGATCATGTTCATCGATGAGACTGCGTCTTCGTCTGGGCTTCTGTGGATTGGAAGAGCCTGGCGGCATTGGATGTCCCGTGTAGTAGCCGTGTCCTGATGCATTGTCAGCAGAGACTCGAAGGACTGATGAATAAGTCTTGTAATCCTTACTGCATATGCCGAGTTCATTTCGTAGGCCTCTGAAAGCATCATTCTTTGTCGTGCTTCCCGGAGATTGAGCAATCCTGGCATTAGCTATTTGTCTGGCTTCAATACCCCAGCGCTCTATGGAGTCTCGAGCTTCTGAAACAGAGCCGACCACCAGAGCAACAGTTCCAGCGATAGATACAGTGTCAAGCAATTTACCGCAGAGCTGCAGACCAGTCTCGTAACCCCAGTCGATTTCTAGCTCCTCTCCACCGGCTCTGAAGCGCGGGTCGAAGACAAACGGCCTAGAAAGAAGATCAGTGGTCCAGTCTGGAACCCATGATTGGAGGACCGAGCCACGGTTGTGGTAGCCCGCGCAAGATAACAGAATCAAGACATGTCTTGCTTCCTTCGTCGTCGACATGATCCTCGAGGTCCTCGCGTCACTGCCGGCACTTCTGCTGGCTTCTCCTACAATGTGCAATGCGAATTCTGTGAAGATGTGCTCTGGACTGCATTGATAATCTGGTTCCAAGTCATGATTGCTCAAACCTAGAAGTGCGTAGATTTTGTCTCTCGGGTCTGTCGCACCTAGATCGCGGGACATCAGTAGCAGATCGAGCAAGTCCATATCATTTGCCCGCTCGAATTCGCTTTGGCGCAAAGAAGTGGACGAAGCATGCAACTGCTGGTGCCTTCGCCGAATGCGATTGATGCGCGAGAAAGGCAATTCCCATGCGCTGGCCGTTGGATCTTGATGCCAGTGCGCTGCAGATGGTCCATCGAGCAGACCGACGATTGCCTCCAGATCATCCCACAATAAGGTGCTGCCACCTAGGACAAGTTCGACGATGGGGTTCAGCACAATCTCTTGCACGACCCATGTACGCCAGAACCATGGCCTGCGCAAAATCGTGGCAAGCGCTTTCCACTTTCTGTCGCCTCGCCGAGGCAAGCCAGGCGTGTCCAACAAAGAGGACTCGAACTTGTGGTGACCGCTGGCACAGAGAAGTCTGAGCTGCTCCGCAAGCTGCATACCTGCCTGGGAATCATCGTAGTGATCACCTAACCATACAATGACTTTTCTCGCACTGAGGAAGATGTCTCCCATCATCTTGACTTGTGCATTCCGCTCAGGAAGACTCTCCTGCCAGATACAGATCTGATCAATCCATAGAGTCACAGTATGGATCGGGTCACGGAAGCGAAACAGCGCCTCGTGGAGGTTTTCAGTCACAGCTAGCCGTCGGTCGTTGCAAAGAATGATCTTCATCCGGGAACAATCGCCCCAGGTATACGAAAGTGCATCATAGGCTTGAGGGGCCTGATGGCCAGATTTCGGCAACCATGACTCTACCAGGTCTATCGCAACACGTTTGTTCCCCGAACCGGGCCTAATCCTGGCCAGACGTATGCCATGCTTGGTGTCTCTCAAACGTTCGTAGTGAAAGTCCTGCGTATCCTGGCCCGAGTTTGTGCGGCTCGTGTATCGAGCCAGGCTCATGATTACTGTTCTAGCCGGACGGAAGGACAGGGAGAGCGAATTCCCTGCTCATTGTGCCTGTGATCATGCAACAGCGGCATCAACCGTGGTCTTGTTGGTGCAGATATCCCAGTCCAAGTCGTGAGTGTAAGGTCGTTGGCAGCACGAAAACGGACAGCACAATCTTGACCCGTAATAGTCGTGGTCAAAGCCCTTCACGCACTCATCTCGACACGTGCCCTGGTGCTTTTGGCTAAGCGCCCAAAATATCCGGGCCCGACTTGCAGACCGATCTCGAACGCAGTCCTTCCGTCGGCACTCAAGCAAGCCGCTGCCCTTGGAGCTCAGCTCGCATCGGCCGAGCAGAGCGAAAGGCTGAAGGGAGGGATCGACACATCCATATTCACTGCACGTCCCTGTAATCTACTTGTCTGTATCACGCAACCATCTATCTGTCACAACCACTTCGCTGTGCACGCCGATGGGCGCATTTCCGTTCGCTCGTATCACACACTCGCTTGACCAAAACCAGACCAGACACGATTCTGCCCACCACGAATCCTACCGATTGAAAGCAGCTGTGTAACACGACGCGATGCGATTCCACGCCTTTGACCGGCGCGCCAAAACTGCGCCTTCGTCCTACCCTCGTCTCGTCTTTCATGGCACCCGATGCGGACAGCTCCTCGCGAGCTTGGTCGTGGGTGGCATCATGATGTATTTCATCTACCAGCTCACTCACGACAAGTGGAATACGCCATGGACCTTTATTTGGGTAAGAGTGTACTTGATGGAAGTCTTTCAACGCGCACTAGTCAATCATGGACTTATGCTGATCGGTTGGTACCACTAGCTCTCTGCCGCATCGCTATTTTCCATCGCCGCGCTCCTTGTTACGATCGTAATGCACTGCTGTATCGGCCTTAATCCACGCTTCAATCTCGCTATCAATGGGTTCTTACTGGCAGTGTGGGCGGTGAGCTGGAGTCTACTTACCTGGTTCATGAGCGGGACGCTCGCAAACATGTGCGACGTGCAGCACTGGCATGAGGATGTGGGGATCATGGTTTGCAGGATATACAAGGCATTATTCACATTTACATTGCTGGGGTTGTAAGTCGCGGTCAAAAAGGAGAGACATGGGCGGTATGAATACTGACGGCTCGTGCGCAGTGTGTCGACGATCGCAGCTTTCCTCTTGGATATCTGGGTACATCGCAAGAATACTTCAAGAGGGATGTACAAATTGCAAGATCTGGATCACAAGAACCGACCGGCTGCCGCAAGAGGGCCATTTACGGATTTTGATCATGGCGAGGCTAGGCCGAGCAGCCCTCGTGAGAGCAGCGTGTGGGAAGCACCACGGCACTCGATGGGTCCATATGGCGAGCAGACGGAGCGGAGAGCACCGCGTCATGGCTATGCAGTGCCAGAAGGACAATTTGAATATGACACGGGCTACAACAATGGGCATCACCATATGCGGTGATCGCCTTTTGCGGCGAGCAGACACGGAGTTGGGGATGTTTTGAGCTTATTGCGTTTTCTAGCCATATGAGATACCACTTGCGCAGGTCACCGCGAGACATGTTATGATGATAGGATAGCGACAGTAAGGGATGTTTCAGCCATCGATTCAATTGTCTGGCAAGGCGGGAGAAAGACGGTGTCCCCGCCTCACCCTTTCCAAATTGTCAGCCAGATAATGACACGGAGGGCATGCTGCAAGGCGCGGACTTCTCTGCAGGACAACACACGTCAAGGCAAAGCCAGGTCCGTACGACCAAACGCTTCGCTCCGCGTGAGCATTGGAGTCATAAAGCCACATGGTGGAGGCAGACTACAAATAGCTATTGCGTCCTGCTCGCGAGACATTGCTTGGCCTAGTTAGTTAGCAAAGTCAAAAAGCAGCACCCTGTGATTGACGGACTTCATCTCTCCTTGCTTTGCTCTCCCTCCTGTGCAGCCATCACAAGCAAGGTCACACTCCCTCCGCATTGTTGTATCACGCCAAAAGGGTAACGCAGGATTTGCGAATTCGGACACCAAGTGCCGTGTGCCTGGTTTGCTCCCGAAGCGACGTACGCGACTGTGCAGAATTCTCGAGGGATTCTCGTCAAAAGAACACCTCCACAGCATTATCGAATGGCAGATCAGAGCAGCTATTCTTGCTATCGGGCCACGTGCTCTAGCAGCAACGCCGAGCGGAGACGAGGTCCACTTTCGCGAGCACCTCGATTTATCATCGACTGATCAGGCAACACGTCAAGCGGAAAGCTCACGGCGAAGTCCACCCGTTGTTTCATGCAGACAGCATCGCACAACGGCACAGCCTCAAGACTCTGGGCAGGAGTGATGGCCACACGGCAGCACAATGCTCTTATATCTCTGTGGTGCATTGTCATGGCGACGTGCTGTTGTGTATCCTGTTGCCCAGCCGCCACAATGTATCTCGGCGTGCGGGCGTATCAAAAGGCTACACCATCCCTGACGCGCATTAGTCTCGACAGGCTCACACTGCAGGAACCCGCTCGATGATGCCGTATCCGGGTGCTCGCATGCACAAACGAGCAAGAATTTGTTTGACACGACCGGCCTCCTGCCTCCACAGCTCTCCTACCGCACAAGCGCGAGGTCCACACTGCGAAAGGAGGAAATTCGGCAGGACTGAGATCCATTCTAAATGGATCAAGATCCCTCCGTCGTGCGCTCTTGGGCTGTCGCATAGCCGCATCCGCGTCGCTTGTTTGCGAGACGGCGTGTACACCACTTCCCTCTTTTCGTCACTCCCGTTGCTTGTTCATTGGTGGCGCCGATCAGCCATGCGTGCAATCGCTCCGTTCGTTATGCTCTCCCTCTCGGCAGCGGCAGCTGCGACA
>ANSM01007725.1:0-18536 GCA_000347735.1 Cercospora canescens BHU | reverse complement strand
GTCCCAGGCACTGCGAGGGTCGAGAGGGCAGTCACCTGGCAGCGGGCAGCGGCAGCCGGTGAGGGAATCGCGAGGAACAATGAGATATGAGAGCCCCAGAGGAGACGACGACAGTGGAACGTACACCCCGGCGAGTGCCGCAGCGCAGCTCGGGAGAAGTCCTACGCCGAAGGAAGACATCGAGGTGTTGAAGAGACACTTGGTGGGACCACAATCCTCCTCGCCTGCGGGCTCTTACAGACAGGCAAGTGGATTTCCCGGAGAATCGAGTACTGCTGCACAAGAGGAGGAATTTTCGAGTCTGCAATTACAGGGCGGCGATACAACCCGGCACATTTACCGATATGCGGAGAAGAGAGAGCGAGAGGAACAAGAAGCTGGCAAACTGCGGAGGAGTATGAGCTACAGTGGGCCAAAGACCAATAGCAAGGATGATGACGACGATGACATATCGTTTATCCAAAAACCAGGCGGCTTTCGAAGAGACCATATTCGCCGGCGCGATGAGTCTGCTGCTCCAAGTGCTAGTGGCGTACGAACGCAATATGGCACTCTCCCACGAGGCCGAAACGCTGTCGATCCTGAACCTCCCAGACGGCAGTTCGTGACCTCCAACTTCATCGAGTTTTTGACCTTGTACGGACACTTTGCCGGCGAAGAGCTCGAAGAGGACGACGAAGTACTGAACGCGGATGAATACTTCTCCTCCGACTATTACGAAGAAGCCACGACGGAAGGTGATCGCGACGAAGACCGCGACGACTGGGGCGAGGACTCTGCCCTATTGCCCGAGACTCCTGGCAAACGGCGTCGAAAGCGCAAGGTCCGCGAAAAGGGCAAAGGAACGCCCTTCGGCGCTGCCATGCTGCTGCTCAAGTCCTTCGTTGGCACTGGAGTGTTGTTCTTGCCTCGAGCATACTTGAACGGAGGTATGACGTTCTCCAATGTAGTCCTTCTGGTCCTGGCCGCTCTGTCCTACTACTGCTTCATTTTACTGGTCTCGATTCGTCTCAAGGTCCATGCGTCATTCGGAGACATGGGTGGCAAGATCTTTGGCGCCTACTTCCGCAACCTGATTAACTTCTCGCTCGTGATCAGTCAGATCGGGTTCTCGTCAGCATACATTGTTTTCGTTGCCGAGAACCTGCGAGCCTTTGTTCTGGCCATCACGCGCTGCAAGAAAGACATCGATGTCGGATTCATGATCCTCATGCAGATGATCATCTTTCTACCCATGTCTCTTTACCGCAACATCAACCACATTCAGAAGATGGCCCTACTTGCAGATGCCTTCATCCTCCTCGGCTTATGCTACGTCTATTACTACGATGTCCGCACCATTGTCCACCAACACGGTGTTGGCCCTGGAATCAAACAATTCAACCCCGAATACTGGACCCTTCTCATCGGCACGGCAATTTTTACGTTCGAAGGCGTTGGCCTTGTCATCCCTATTCAAAGCGGCATGGCCGAACCCAAGAAATTTCCCAAAGTCATGGGAACCGTCATGCTCATCGTCACCGTTGTTTTCGTCTCCGCAGGCGCTCTCTCTTACGCAGCTTACGGCGAAAACACCAAAACCGTCATTCTCCTCAACATGCCGCAAGATAACAAAATGGTCAATGCTGTGCAGTTCGTGTACAGTCTCGCCATCTTACTCAGCACGCCTTTGCAAATCTATCCCGCTATTGAAATCACGAGTCAACAACTCTTTTCTCGGACTGGAAAATACAATCCGTGGATCAAATGGAAGAAAAACATCTTCCGATTCTTCATGGTCGCGCTTTGTGCACTCATTGCTTGGGCTGGTGCAGGCGATCTGGACAAATTCGTCTCTCTCGTTGGATCTTTTGCTTGTATTCCGCTCGTGTATATCTACCCGGTAAGTCACACTTTGCCGCCCATTCCCCTCGATCGGGCTACGGTTATGCTGACTCTTTCATCCCTTGGCAGCCCCTCATGCACTACCGCGTCGTGGCGACCAAGAACTGGCAACGCGTTGTAGATATTTTGCTCGTCATTTTTGGTTTCGCCATGATGTCTTATACAACTGCTTTGACAATTATTGCTTGGGCGAGTGGGCAGAAGGACTCTTCGCCGGGCTACTGTGATCCGGTGAATAAGGGGGATGCGTTTATGTTGCCGAGATTTTGATTGGGCACGGCACAGGTGGGAATCTGAGTTGAAGCTGGGAAGGTTCGCTGTGGTCGAAGTTGGGCTTTGAAGATCAAGAGGTGGAATGAGATTGAATGCGGATATGGTGAAAGAGCTGGACGAAGGATGCGGAGATACGTGAAGATGAGGCATGATGTATCTTGTACGATGTGGCTGCTGTTTATAACTGTATAGCGGCGGCGCTAGAGACGAAGAGCTTGGTGGCTGCAGAGGCATATGCCTGCATATATGCGATAAAAGATAGAACTCAGGTAGCCGAAGATTCTGTGACTGTGTGCTGTGGCGGGTCTCTATCATTCGCTTCCGATGGGTCAATCACGCTCCCTGGTCAAAGATATTCCACCTCGACCACCCTCTCCACTTGCATCAGAATGTGTGCATGCCTCTAATCTTGCACACTCTTGCCCGCAGCTGCACCTTCCTTGGCGCTCTGTTCCTGGGTCTTCGACTCCTTGACACCCCTCTTCTCAAACTGCACTTTGACATTCTTGTACACTTCCTCTGGTTCTGGGGTAGCATCGACCTTTACCACCTTCCCTTCCTTTTCAAAGTGCTCCACGACAGGCATACTCGTCTCCACAAATGTTCTGAATCGCTTCTTGATGCTCTCTTCATTGTCATCCGCGCGCCCACTCGTCTCTCCTCGGTGCAGGAGTCGTTTCCGCATCGTCTCTTCGGGACAATCGAAGAACAGGGTAAATGCCATGGGGCACACGATCTCCTGAAACTTAATCGCTTGGTCCATCTTGCGAGGGAAACCATCAATCAAGAACTTCCGATTCCCAGTCTCGGAAATGGTAGCTTTCATTGCGTTCTCGAGCAATTGGATGGTGACCTCTTGAGGCACAATTTGGCCTTCTTTGATATACGTCTTGATCATGTCGCCGAATTCGGAGCCCTCACGATCTTGCTCGGCGCGGAGAAGGTCACCTGCGGAGAGATGTTTGAAGTTGTAGTCCCTGACAAGATTGGCGCATTGGGTGCCCTTTCCTGCGCCTGGGCCGCCCAAGACGAAGACTACGAGGGCTTCATCCGAGGAGGCAGGGTTGATGGAAGATTTGAATAGGGGTGAAGTGCGTTTGAAGGACTCGAGCTGATCGATTGCAGGCATGATTGCGATTTACTGGTCTCTGGGGCGATTTGTGGGGTGAGGCCACTGGTCCTTGGAGGGCGGAGCGCGGTCGGGGAGCTCGTAGGTGTGTGCAGGAGTTTGACCGGCGCGCTGTTGGATGAGGAGGTTGAAGGCGATTGTGCCTAGGGCGAAGATGGCCACTAGAGAATAGACGGGGAGCTGGTTGCTTCGATTCTTTTTTGGTGGGGCGGCGCGGGGCGCGATGGGAGCTGGGGGCGGAGTGGTACGAGAGTCGCGGAGGCGGCGGTGATGAGTGAAGGGGCGAACGTGGCGTGGCAGACGGGCAATCAGGAGGGTCGGACGTGCTACGGACATGGTGGGCGAGAGCGATGGGAAGTTGGTGCAGCTTGATCAACTTCGGGCGGTGAGCTCATTCTCGGCCGCACTCATTCGCCGATGTTGAACCTTGCTCCTTTCACCAAAGAACCACTTCACGTCAGCCGCCACCACCACCACCATTCATATCGACGTTCGCATTACACGGTCTCGATGACTATTCTACAGAGCTCCATGTGATGATCATGGCGTATAATGCTCCGCGCACTCGGGAGTGACCTGGCGGGAATACTGCTGATTGCCTGTGCACTCGTTTATCCTTCTGAACCAGCGCAGGCAGCGTCATTGGCAATATGCTGTATCGCACGGTCTGCTGTCGACTAGCAGTCGCTTTTGGGTTCCGTCGCAAGATCGCCTGTGCATACGCGTTGCCATATTTCGCGCCGCGCACAAAGGCCGATATGGCAGCGCCGGCTGATGGACAGAAGACAAAAAACTCGTCCCACCTGCCTGACGAAGTGAAAGTCAAGTTAAAAGGTCGGAGAAAATACAGAGTCCAATACGTCGCCGCGAAGACTCGCCCTCCCATGTCGCAATTGGATAAGCAAGCCGAAATTGAGCTCAGACAAAACCCAATGCAGGCAGGAATCATCCTCGAACGCCACGCGAATAGTGGCAGCCTCACCTTAAACATCCTCTGCCTTTGCTTAGAATATCCGTGGGAGGCGATCAGAATACACTGGAGGCGTGAAAGAGCACCGATTCTCGATGAGGTGCGCGCAAGTCAACTCGGACGTCGTGCGCTGCTCTCTTTGATCAAGAACCCCAGCCTCTTGCTGGCGCTGGTTAGAACTCAGAGAAGCTGCTGTGACTATCTTGCTTACTACACCGTCAATGAAGATCTCGAGCACATCTTCTACCAGTGTTTGCAGCTGTCTCTCAAAGAAGGAAAAAATGGTCTGCGGTGGCGCGGCCGGCTTCTGTCCTCCTTGTGCAACGCGATTTTCATGCACGGCACATCTCATTGCGCCGATCGTGCTCTCAACGCTTTCTTTGAGGGATGCAAAGCTGCCACTTCCGATCTTGCGAGTTTGGGACACGACAGCGTCCAGATCGAGAAGCCATCGCCGTTGAGCGATTGGCACGTGGCCGTCTCACACGCCATTTTCTCCATGCGATCCTTACTCGCAGATCGAAAGAGGTTGCTAGGCTATCCTGACACAGATCCAGACCTTTACGATCAGTTCATAGAGCTCTTCAAATCCTCGAAATTGTCCCCTTTTGATCAAGCATGGGACATTGCGAGGCTTCACATGTACCATCCACGCCAACTCAATGAGAAGCCTGCGGTGCAACTACTTCGAGGCGTTGCTGAAGGTGGTTTCCCGACAGACAGTCGCGTCGTACGAGAATGGAAACCTATGGTACTAGCGGTTGCTGATTTCGTCAAACGAGCCGTGATCGTGGCCGAAGCGAATGAGAATTACAAAGATGCCAAGTGGATTTCCACACATTTCGACAAACAGCTGGCCCGGTCATATGTGATGTCCGTGACGTCCGCAAAAGCTGAAATTCGAGGTCGCGAAAAGACTCCGATGATCGAGAGACTTTTTTCGGCTGTTGTGAGATACGAGAAGTCACGCAAAGCGTCGCCTCAAGCAGCTGAGTCTTGAGAATTCGTGTTGTGGTAAGCCGCCATGAGCTGACGTACGGCACTGGTCGCGAACTTACGATTGTGCTATGGACAAGAGTGCAAAAGATTCAGGCAGACCTGGTTATTATCTGACCTTGTTGACCCAACCACCCGCAACTTCTGAACGACCAGTCGCATAAATGACGCTTTGCTGAGCAATTCTGTGCAGAATCATGGAGTTTGCTGCAAAGCATGCGTCTTGTTGAACAAAGAAGCACGTCTCGAGGATCTGAATCAGCTTTGTCAAAACATTGAGTCCGGCTTCGATGGTTCCTCGATTCATTGGTCATTTCGAATCTTGGACAAATACTAATGCGAGGTTCGACAGCTCGTGGTCGCTATATTTCAGCACCAGCAGTGAATGACAAATAATTCGAAGGTATTGCCAGCTACATTCAGCTGATGCGGGTTGCGACAGCCGAAATGGGCCGCGAGTTCCTTCGCTTTCTTCCACGATGCATGCGCGTCTCAGTGGGAGATATGCGTAGCACGTGCCGCACTTCCGTCGTGCATACCGAATGCACATAGCGTCGATTTTGGTCGAAGACTATGCTCAGCCCCAAAGAAGGGACAAAGTCGGTACATTGTGGAGGGCGTAAAACCTAAGCAGGACAAGCGTGGGTATCTCACGAGTGAAGAATTCTTGGCTGGGTAGAAGTCATCATTAACTTGACCTGGCCATTCGCTCATTCCCGGACAATGAAAGATCTTTCAACGAGACTTGGGTGCAGAGAATGGAACGATTGTTGGCAGTCTAGGATGAAATACAAGTCGAAGGATCGGAGATTTGGAGAGCTGATGCTAGCTGATTTGTGCACAAAGACATATGTATATTCATCGAGCAACACTTTCCGCACAAATGACTCTGATAAATGCTGTCCAGATCTATAGAAGCTGAACTTCGGTCATTCATCACCGCCATCATCGAGTTTAGTGTATGAGATGCAAAAACCAAAAAAGGCAAAATAAAGCTCATTGATCAAGTCGGTATTCCACGAGCCGATCGTCCTCGGCCTCCCGAACAGCCACCTCTCTTCCTCAAAACTTCACAGTCGCCTTCGTCGGCTTTGGCCGTATCATCTGTTCATTCGGCTGCGGGTCCAGCGTAATCGTCGCATCGCACTCCGTGATCGTCGTGGTCAGCGATGGGTTCACCGTCGGCGAAGCCGTGCATGGGGCAAAGCAGTTCAAAGGGACTGTCTCGGTCGTCAACGCGCAATCTCTGCAATCGCTGATGACATATTTGGTTTCAGCGGGGATGTCTGGGCAGCAGGCGTCTTGAGTGTAGGTTGAAGTGAGGGTGCAGCTGCTGGACGTGGCGAGAGCTGAGGTTGCGAATGCGATGGCGAAGAGGGTGGGTTTGACGAAGAACATTTTTGATTGTTCGAGAAAAGATTGCTTCGAGGTTTTGTTATTATATGTGAATTGTTGGATACTGATTTCCGGTGCTGTGAATTGAATTCATTGCAATTGGCGGTCCAGCATCAATATGCATATATTTCTCTAGCCCATTGGTGACATCGCAGCTGAACTGCTTTTCGACTTCAGCGCTTCCTTCAGCGCTTCCTTCAGCGTTACACTGCACTGCACAAATGTGTCGGACGTTCCGTTCGTATTCGTCGCGTGATCGGTTGCGCTTGTGGACCACTGGTCGTGGGTCGTCAGCAAGCCCAGCAGATTCCTTCAATATCCAGCCACAACAACGCCCGTCAGCCGCTCAGAAAATCACGACGGATCAGCAAATCGGACAACGCGATCAATTAATTCTCTACGAAATATCGCTTGAAGAGAAGAAACGACAGAGTGAATACCATAATTAGATACTTTTCTGTCCCGGGGGAATGGTGATGCGTGTTACTCATCATAAGCCACCACCCAGGCTCCGAGCATCTTTGTCCGAAACGAGAAATGCAAAAGTCGTACACCCTCACTTAATGATACGGAGTAGGAAGCGCTCCTTTGCAAGCAGTCACCGTCGTCACACTCTCAGTGGGACACACACAAATCCCGAACCCACCATCTTCCACCGTCGGCGTCGCCAATGCGCACCCTCCGCATTCTGTCAAGGAAGTCTTGGTCGTCGCGTACGTGTGCCCGCAGTCTCCGCAAGCGGGCTTCGTTTTCGTGATGGTCTTCGTGCACTTGGCGTTGTACTTGGTCGTGAGAGAGCTGGTTGTGGTTGGCGCGCAAGCGGTGATCGTGCTGGTGAGAGTGGCGATGGTTGGTGGTGGGGAGACGCAACGACATAGTGGAAAACTGGATTCGTCGGTCTCCAAGGCGCAACCTCCACAGTCTGTGTAAGAGGTTGCAGTGGCGCCGGCGATGGGGCCGCAGCAGGTGTAGGATGTTGGGGTTTGGGTCAGAGTGCAGCTTGGTTGTTGGCCATAACCAGCGAAGTATTCCTGTGCTGTGGCGAAGGCAGCGAAGGTGGAGATGATCTTGATGGCGAGCATGATGATGGTATGGGGTTGTTTCGTGCTGATTGGTGTTGTTCGGGACTGACGAAGTGTCGAAATGTTCCCCTCGTTTGTTTGAGTCTTAGGTAGGGACCTTCTTACTCGTATCTGATGTTGTGACGATGCTCAGCTCTTATACTTAGCCACGTGCAGTTCTTGGCCACGAGCAGGAGTCGCGAGGTCCGAATCCTTGAGCGTTTCTTCTTCCAGGGAGGGTTATTTCGTCGTTTCGTTCATGCACCTGCATTCTTGAATCGAGAAACAGGAAAGTAGGCCAATACATACGGTCAGCCGCCAAGATGCGTTGTGGCTACGCTGTGCTCCTGGAATAGCGTCCCACTGACCCCACGGCACGTGTGTAGATCACTCTATTGGCTATCGGAATGTGAGCATGCGCGACGCAGGTGCGGCACGAACTTGCTCTGTCGTGAGACTGCTCAGCACACCCGAGTCATGCCACCTACTTTCTCGCCTGTACCGTCCGTGAGCGGCCTCAGGAATGTTTCACTCCCCGTGATCAACATCGCAGCTCGTGTTTGTTGGTTACACGTATACGGACGACTGAGCTTGGCGAGAATGAAGTTGAGCGCAACGTCGCCATCCTACATTCGCTTCTGAGTCGCCAGGTCTCAGGCCGTTGGACCGAATCATCCCACATATTGCAGGAGAACTCAAATGTATCATCTTTGCGGCAACTCTGCCTTGCCTCTGCCTCGGTGCGCCTTGGCCTCATCTCGGAGTGGCCGGGCATGGAGCGAGCAAAGCCGGCAGCACGGCGATGGAGTTTCATCATAGCCTATGCAGCTGCAAAAGCTGCGTCGGGATCCCCGGCACATAGACATGGTTGTCAGCTGGAGTCTAGAGGAGCAGAGAGCTCGACTCTAATTCTGAGTTCGCAGCAGGAGGCCAGTAGCGCGGTTTTAGAAGATGGAGACCAAGGGGTGTTCGAGACCATCATCGGAACATCGGCTCATCATCCCGGAGGTGGTGACAATTCTCCTCGCGCGTGATGCGTGTTCTTCAAAAGGCAAACGGTACGGGGAAGCTGCAGCAAGGCCTCGATGCTAGCACGCACTGTCTTAAGCGAATGGATTCACACCTCCCGGAGTCCATGAAGAAGAGGAGCAGTGTGAGGCAGGTTGAAAGAACAGTACGGCAAGGTCTGCATGTGACCTGCTTCCAGATGCGCTTAAACCTTGATCCAGTAGTCTTGTCCGTCGTCAACTCCCTCATCGCTCATGGACGGCGTCATAGAGCCCTCAGAATAAGCAATTGCAGCAAAAGGTCTCAAAGGAGTTGAGTGAATCGCGATTTCATTACGCGCGCTTTTCATGTCTATCTGTATCTCGAGCCTTGAGAATTGCACACCGGCCCATGCTAATGAATGCTAATACCATCCCACAAAGACGCCGACAAAAGCATACTCGGCACATCCGCGATACCGTTTGGTGCGTCATCGGCAAAGAACCTCATCCCAAAAGTCTCCTCTGCAGCATAAATTCTTGTCGTAATAGCTGTGCGGCCGTTGACAAATACTTCCAACACGGAACTGTCTCTCCACGCACGAATGTGCAAGTTCTCTTGTTGCAGTTTGCCGGTGATGGGATCTCTTGTTGTGAATAATGTGTGCGGTGCGTGTTCGGGAGCGCTATTGATGAGTTCTGAGGAGTTGAGGACGGCAAATGCGGGTCTGTTGATCGTGAAAGTTTCGGAGAATTGGTCGAAGAAGAGTGTTGTGGATCGGGAATAGTCGCCTTTGTGGTCAAGACTGAGACCAATGCTTTGCGTCCCTTTGGAGACTTTGAGGACGCAGTCAATTTCCCAGCGAGTCGTCTTGATACTGCATGCATCGAACTTCACATTGTGGATTCCGTTGCTCAGTTCCCTGTTGGACAGTTGTGCTAGTCGCACGCCGGGGCCAGACCGTAGGTGCTTGACGAGCGCAGGATACGGCTGACTGGCCAGGGTGCGAACAGTACAAGACCCAAAGTTATTGGGCTCGCGTTCGATAGAGGTGATGCTCGATAAGTCCGACGCGGAAGCGCCAACAACATGACGAATTGTTTGCATGCTCAGTTCACGTGGCATAGAGAGCGAACCACTCCAGCCCTGAGCGTGACGTAAATCGTCGCAAAGGTCTTCCTCTGTGACCCAGCCCCAGACGATCTGCTTTTGTGATTTGGGGTCAAAGAAAGAGTTTGCAGCATACAGGCATCCGTGATCGAGGTGGCCGCCGTAACTGTATGTCATCTCTACCGGTCCCGAGAATGAGGTTCGCTGGGGTCGACGGAGATTTCCTGCCATCCATAGCTGTCCACGCGCGGGTCTCGATGGGCCAAATGATCCTGCTATTGATGGTGACCGACTAGGAACGCAACCTTCTGTCCCCATGACAAGCAGGTCTCGTTCACAGTTTGCGTCCTGCTCATCTCGCAACGTGGTGAAGTTCGTAACTTCCCAATTCTTCCCCATGTCGCCAGACCATCGCGATGGACGCATGTTGAGGCCAAAATTCGTGAGAGGCCCCGCGTAATGCCATTTACAAAAATCATTTGCATCGATTGCATAGAGAAAGGTTGTCGGAGTGATGTCCCGGATGCCGCCAGAGATGATGCCAAACAGAGTATCTACTTCATTCATGCCCAGGAATCGAGCCATGCGAGGCCATGCTGCAACGAAAGGATCCCGCCATCCAGTCACTTCGAGCTCGCTCGGTTCCGAAGGCAGCACGGGATTCGCACTCGCCTTCAGCCATGTTTTTCCGCCATCGAGCGATTTCGCTAATGCTAAGGACTCTGACCCTCGGACATGGGGAAGGGTATGATGTATTGGCAAACAGTTGACGGATGTGTATATGTAGGTAAGCGAATCATCTCGAGCGTTGACGAGACATCCGGTAAACACGCCTTTATTGTCATACGATTGGTCTGGCGAGAGTGAGGGTGTCTCTCTGTGGTCCCAATGAATCAAATCTCGACTGGTTGCTGAGCCCCAGGCGATGTCTCCCCAGTCTACGCCATTCGGATTTTGTTGATATGAGAGATGATAAAGGCCAGTTTTGGGGTCGTACCCAGGTCCACAAGGATCATTCATCCAACCAGATATCGATATGAAATGGTACGAAGGACGCCATCTATTGAAACGATCTTGTCTGCTCAAGATTTCCCGTTCCTCAGAAGGCGATTTCTTGCATGCCGGCGGTGTTGATGGAGCTGTGCTTGGCCCCGCTGACGACGTTGGTGTAAGGTCAGCCGATGAGCCACTGGATGAGCTGATGTCTGCCATTTCGAAATGGGAATGCTGCTGAAGGTGAATGTGATCGGGTAGGCGCGACAACAAAGACACAACGCCTCAAAAACATTGCTGGTCCATCGCAAGCGAGGCCGCGGTCCCACCGTCTGCCCGAAGCAGGACCTATAGAGCCTCGAGGGACCAGCGCCGAGAAACTCCCCGCATGGGCATGCCACGTTCTCAGAGGACGGGGAAGTGGAGACACTGATGGTAGTCGGAGATACTTGTGCTTTGATGTACGCAGCGAGACTCGGTGATACTCTCCGCTTTGGGAGTTTCTGCGAACCCCCTCCGTCCCCAGGACCTGGACGCCACCCACGGGGTAGACGAGCTTGCGGTGCATGCCCGGTGGAAAGCTGGTGGCCAGAGGCTCTCGTTGGCGAACTCTATGAGCTCGATACTTAAGCAACCGTTTGCCATGGTTCTTGGTATTTCTCATCCAACAACAACCTCAATTGCTAGCGCCACTTCTCTGGGACGACACCCTCCGGAGAACGCTTTCGAGCCAGACAAGCATTGAGGCGTCAAGCCACCCTACCTCGGCTACCATGAAAGACGTCGAGATCGAGAAGACTGATGCGGTCCACGTCGAGACCAAATCCATTTCAGCCACCTCCTCCAACGTGGAGCCGACAACGAGGAAGGACCTGACTGCCAAGGAGCAGTATGCACAGCTGTGGACGGCCATCAAGGCGGACTTCCGATACTGTTGGTGGGCGCTGTATTGCATGATCCTCGTTTTCGGATGGGGTTACGATGCCGGCCTTTCTGGCGTCGCCATTGCCTTTCCTGAGTTCAGAAAAGTGTATGGCGAGTGGTATCATCCCGCCGATCAAGAAGGGCAATGGGTCATCCCAGCGCTGTGGCAGTCTCTATGGAATGCTGCATCCACTATCGGCTAGGTGTTCGGCGGTTTCCTTGTCGGCTGTATCGCAGACAAAGTGGGACGCAGGGCGCTCTTGATCGCTGCTGTTGCGCTCTCCTTGGCGTCTTCCTTTGCACTCGTCTTCGCTCCAAATCTCCCGGTGCTCTTCGTGTCGAAGCTTCTCCTCGGCCTCTCAGTCGGTCTCTCGACTGCCACACCCCCTCTCTACGTGACTGAGAATGCCCCGGTTCACCTTCGAAGCACTTTCTCCTCATTGACCAATGTGGTCATTGTCCTCGGATTCTTCTTGTCGTCGTTGACTGGGTACGGATCATCAAAGATTGAGGGTCCATGGAGCTTCCGTCTTGCCTTCTGCATGACTTTCTTGGTGCCCGCGCTCTACGCCTTCGGTCTGCCATTCCTTCCAGAGTCCCCAGTTTATCTTATCAAGAAAGGCCGCGAGGACAAAGCTCGCCGCGCTGTGGTCAAGCTCTACGGCCAAAACGCGAAGGTCGATGAGATCATTGATACCATCAAGAAGGAATTGCACGAAGATGATGCTGCAGCCAGTGGTGTCAGTCAGACGAGTTGGAGGGCCATTTTCAGCAAAGAGAACCGCACCGTACCTTTGTTGCCGTTCTTGGTCTCCAGTCGCAAAACTTCTCAGGTGAGATGTGACGGAGTGATGGTGTGCAATCATGTACTGACGCTTCCCAGGTGGCTACTTTGCCAACACTTACCAGACTTATTACTTCGAGCTTATCGGCCAGAGCGATCCATTCATGTTGACGGCCATCTCCTCCACGTTACAGTTCTTGTCCAACTTCGTCGCAGTTGGGCTTTCCGACGTCATTCCACGCCGAAAAGGTCTCATTGGCGGGGGCACAATCTTGATGATTTGGTCCATCATCATCGCAGGCTGTTCGATGGCCTCAGAAAGTAGCGGCGCGGCTGCCACGGTGATTCTGTGAGTGTGGTCCGAAGACAGAGCAAACTGTCGAACACATACTGACCTGGAATTCTAGTTGCTTCATGATCACATGGTCCATGCTCTACACGGCCACAGTTGGTTGCTACGGGTGGGCTGTTGCGCAAGAGACCGCTAGCCAGTCGTGCAGGCCGAAGACCATTTCCTTCGTTCTGGTTTGCCAGCAGCTCACGGCGCTACTACTGAGCTCAGTGTTCCCTTACTTCATCAACCCAGATCAGCTTAATTGGGGCGGCAAGGTTATGTTCTTGTTTGTCGGGGCTGAGCTCTTCATCATGGCAGGCCTTTACTTCTTTCAGCCTGAGACCAAAAACAGGAGCAATGTGGAGATTGAGGCGCTTTATGCTGCACGAATTCCACCCCGCAGATTTAAGGACTTCGATGTCGTGGATGGGCAAGTCGTGGAGAGAAAGCAAATTGGGGGATTTTTGAGCCGCTTCTACAACAGGGCATAAGTGACGACAGGATCAGTGGTATCAGGCACAATCATCACCAGATTTAGAAAAGACTTGCCGTGTGGCAGACGATTTATGATGGGTTTAGCGACGGCGCTGGGGCGTTGGGCCGGCACTGCGGCTTAGATGGTAGAGAATCAAGTATTTGCATGTGCATCTTCGAATTCAGTCTATTCTTCTCGCGGAGAAGAGCTGGTAGGAAACATCAGAGATGTCGAGGTTGATACATTGTTCGTGATCAGATGCTGCATAAAAATTCTCCGCTGCCCCCAGTGTCGTTGCTAGTTAATGAGCCAGGATCACTCGCGCCGGCAAGCTCCGAGAGACCGCGTCTCTCTGTGCTCCGCCGTACTTGAGCAACCAACGCAATGCCACCATTTCCATGCCGCCACGACTCCTGCCGATTCTCGTCGGGCCGTGCTACGCGATAGATCGCCGTGGGATTGATGCTGGGCGACGACAGCATCGCGATGTGCAGCGACTGCGCCAGGAGCCCGCTCGGCGCGTGGAGTTGGATACGATCCCGCGAAAAAGCACAGCCTGAAAGTGCCTGCGAACAGCAGCGCAAAGATAGCACTGCCAGGAGGGAATAGTGGTCAGCACACTATCGGAATCCTGCGATGGGGGCTGCAAGCGGCGCCGGGATGGTCTCGCAGAGGAGTGCAGCAAAGATGGAGCAGCATCAGCGATGAGACGCGGGATACCATCGTCGATGTCGACGAAAGCCGCGCATTCTGTCCTTTGCGGAAGTCGTTGTGCTTTGTACTTGGCTGACATACGTGCAGAGAGCGACAGGTTCCCGGTTGAAGATGCAACTAGACCTGTCGGCACGCGCTCTGGCACGTCCACATTCGGCCTTGCGCGGCGTGAGCACATGGGGGAAGCGTGCTTTAAAGCACCATCAGAGCAGGTGGGCAGCTAAACGGCCCCCGCGCTCATCGATTGCGAGTATATGTTCTCGATTGTGAGGCTGAAGTCTCCCTGGCCGGAAGGGTGGAAGGTCGGTTCCGGAGAGGTACGCTTGCTACGCCGACTTGCAGCGAGCCACTGCTCGGTAGGCTCGGCGAGCGGCGCCAGGCTTTGGTAGCAAAGTCTGCGGAATGATGAAGACGTACCGCAAGATTATGGCCTGGCAGCAGAAGTCGAGGAGCATTCACATGCAGGGCCGCAGATTTGGCCGTGGTCTGCTCTCGGGCGATTCGGCCATCACGTCGCGCGTGCATACAGATCGCATGCATCGGCGGTTTTACGCTGCGGGACTGACGACAACACTGTGTACACATGCAAGGTACATTCCTGAGATCGCGATATCTCCAGATCGATGCTATTTCGAGCGTGGTGCTTCTGCCACTAATTATCAACTCTAGCGCGAGAGCCTTTGGAGTAGTGATGAGGTACAGCTCATCCAAGATTGCGCAACAAGCCAGACACCAGACCCCGATGGGCTCTTGCGCTCTAGACTACCCCTATCACCAGAGACAGTCGTGTGAGTCGCACCACGTACGCAGGCAGGCGTGCTCTCGGCTCTCCGCCAAGGGTGATATCATCCGGATCAGGCACCGCGGCGTCAATCCTCCAGCGCTCAGATCTGTCACACAAACTGGATATGGCAGGGTCCGCGGGCGGCCTCGCTACCTGTTTCTTGCCCTTCGGTCGGCAACAAACGTGCATAATGCGCCCGCGCTCGACCGAACGATGTTGTTGCCCGGCAATCCGCCCAGGACGACCGAGTGATGTGGGCCGGACATCCGCACGGCCATCGATGATGGCTGCCCGTAGACAACGACCTGTATCGAGATCCGTGTGACATGCCTGCAGCAATGTGTTCGATGTGACCAGTATCTACGTCGAGGTGCAGCAAGGCCGGTCAACGCGAAGATAGCGCCACATGTGAACGTTATAACCACGCGCTTCCTCCGGCGTGGAGAGCTGGAACATATCCTATACTACGATCACCAACAGCAAAGGTTTCGGATTGCCAGTGATTCAGATCGCGTGTCTCCTTCTCAATTATGCAACGCAGTCACGCTTTGCTCCGACCACGAGGCTACTGTTTATCCGGACTGAGAGCTTCTCACTCGAGATCCACGGTGCGCTTCAGACAGTCTCAACGTTGTTTCCTGCCTGGAAACAGCCAACGACGCGACGTCAAGGAGCCACATCAGCTGTCTTTGGCCTCGGCATGCAATCACGTTACTCGGCCGGCTCGGCTACTTGTCCGTTCGAAGGGCTGGGTGGCGTGTGCGTTCCATAGCCAAGGATCCTGCAAGGCGCCAATCAGTATTCAACGGCTACTAATCTTGATGAGAGGTCCGGCTACAGTCATCTGTCTGGCTTGGTCCACTAAACCTTTCAAATTCTTTGATCAGCGCGGTCGTGGGTCAACGGCACAACGTTACCACGGCACGCAACGATTCTAGCTATGCTGCGTGGTGAACTTTATGTCATTGTAGCACAGTGCCTGCTGAAGCAGGCGTGAGGAGTAGCAGGATATAGGTAGGAAGGTTTCTCTTGCTCTGCTAATGACCTCTAGCACTCTACTAGCATTTGAGCCTCGACTGACCTCACCTTACGCGATAAACTAAGGGCATAACACACGTCTACTTCGATTCGGATAGAGCCTGGCGTTACGTCATTTACCACATGTCATCCAAGACACTCATCAGCCTCCGCCAAATCTAGAGTTAGACTTCCAACCTTCGCAATGGCTAGATCTCCAAAACGGAATGCCATCATCATGGATGAGCATAACTGGCCTCTGGCCGACATCCCCACTCCACAAATAATGCTTTCCGCCTCGCCCTCTATCGGAGAGATGCACAGGCCAGAAACTCTCGCAGCTCACATGGAAGTCCTCGATCGCGAAAATCTTTCTATGTCTGGGTTCCACTTCTCAACGAGCGACGCAAAAGTCAACGCAGCTGAGTTCCATCGCATTGCGGCGCGACTTTTGACGGGGGAAGAACAACATGTCGACAAGGACGACGAAGAAGAAACAACTCGAGCGCCACCTGCTCCAAGACATCTTCATTGCGACCTTGGCAAAGACCTCTCGGGAAGACACTGCTGCTCTTGTGGGAAGTCGTACTCCACCGCGTTTCGCCTGACGGAGCACATTAGACGATGTGCCGGAATCAACAACTACCCGTGCCACATTTGCGATAAAATATTCTCAACACAGGAAGCCTTGGGGCGACACATCACTGTCAACCATCACGATGACCTAGAGCCATGTCCGGAATGTGGCATTCGGTTTCCATCAGCATATCTACCTAAGCACCTAGCAACCGGTCTTGGTGGCTGCGACAGCACTGTGCAGGCAACATTCACGCCGCAGCTCGACGACGACGCCTGCCTTCGTCAGCCTGCATCTCAACGGTACTGGGTCATTGACGGCGACCATAGCTGGACCAAGCATCACGCCCATGACTCGGGGTATGTCGCTTACGATGCCGAAGAGGCGACGGGTCAGACCATGTCCTTCGTCACACGACTTCTACAACGACCAATGTTATCGCCCGATACAGTTCACTGTGATCTCTGCGGAGACGAATTTGCATCTGACGGAGACGCGCTCGTTGAGCACCTTGGCCAACACTCGGTAGACTTTAGCGAGAAGAGGCACAAGTGCGACGACTGCCGCATCTACTTCGCAAACGAGCGAGATCTCAACCGACATCTGCAATCAGCGAACCTTACGCAACATTGCGGCTTCACTTTTCGACACAACGGACCCTGCAATGGACACCATCCTCCCACATACACCAAATTATCCATCATCAACGATCACGCTCTCATGCAGAGACACCTCTGGGCATGGGAACTGAGCCAGTTTCGGACGCACCGCGTGGCCGTTGCTACCATTCTCGCCGAGACCCTCAACGGCTCTGCCAATCCTCACATGAGCCTCGCGGAATGCAAGCGTACCTACGAAGCCATGCTTCCACATTTCGCCGCTGCCACCTCTGATGCCTCGCAATCTCGGTGGTCATCGAGCCAACGTGACAGTGCCGTTGACATGGAATCTCTTGACGCACATTTCAGCCGTGTCATTGACGACATCGATGCACAACGAGCACTCACTGCTGCTCAACTCGAATTCAACGCTCTACATCAAAACTCTGATCGTCCAGATTCGGGGATCATCATGCAAGCCTCGAGAGTCTCTCTCCATCGGTACAATCGTCGTGCTGATTCGCCGGGCACATCTTCGGCTGATAAGGCAATCAACACAATGGAAAGACCCTCGAGTATCCGAAAGTCACTACTGGAGAAGACGCTCCGAAAAGTCGCCTCCGAAGAGAACAATGCACGCGCCGCGGCCGCCACGGCAGCTGTCAAGCGAGCTGCTCTAGGTCACAAGCGATATGCTCTCAGCGCATCTGGGTTCGCCCTGCTCAAGCAACGAGCAGAACTGGATCAACGACCCAACACCGCGCCCGGTATGGGCATGAAAGTTGCAGCAGCTGCTGCATGTTAGAATGAGATGAAGAGAAGAGCTCTCGACTACGACGTTCCCTGACATGGAAAAGTTTCCTTTGCCCGTTTTTTGTATTATGAATGTCCGATATGGAGGACTTAGCCTGCGCGAGAGATACCACCTTCGCGATCGTCATGACATAGACTGTCAGAATTGTTTTTTCCTTTTGGAGATAGTAATGAATGTGTATAGTACGGCAGCACGGGTTGGATATGCCCTGAGAAATTTACTTGTCATGTATGGGATGAACAGACGGCTTCTCACTGCTCACTCCTTTACCAATTTCCATCGAGCGACGACGCTTTGCGTCACGACATTTTCGCATCGCCGCTCAATATCTGGCCGAAGCTAGGCGACCGAAGTATAAAACATTACCACTACTGACAACGGTTTCCCATTTCTTCCACGTGAGATTCAAGATTACAAGTAATAGTATTATTTTCCTACAAAGCATACATCTCCCGATCCCTTCATAACATTCATGACCCACCAACTCCTCCACCCCTCCTCTTCCCACTCAGCGGCTGCACCCTCGAAGGATCCTCGAACCCGTACACGAAATTCCGCAATTCGATGATATTCTCCGTACTCCGATTGTTCGCTTCCACGCCTTTGAACATGGAGCCTCCGTCGTCTCGCGCACGCTCGTCGGCGGCGTGCGTCATGACTTCTCCGTAGCGCACGGGTCTGGTCCCGGCGCCTTTGACGAGGTCTTCGACTTCGGC
>ANSM01007722.1:0-23895 GCA_000347735.1 Cercospora canescens BHU | reverse complement strand
CCACGCGCAATGGTCGCCGCGCCCACCAATGCCAACCCACCGAGACGATGACCGCGATGCGCTAACACAGCTGGACATCGACCGCGGGCGCAACGACCAAAAGCTCAAGTCGCGCTTCGAACACATCTTTCGCAAGTATGAGCGCGATTTCACGGGCGTTGGCGACGAATTCGACATCCACACAGACGAGATCGTAGTCAACAATGGTCATCTGGAGCACATGCGCAGTGAGGTCGACTCTGGCAAGTCCGCCTCCTCGCGTTTTGTCAAGAACTTTCGTGATACGCTGGCGCACGAAGACGAGTCGACGTCCGATGATGACGAAGAAGAATCAGAAGACGGAGAAGACGCAGTGGGCGACGAGGACAGCCAAAACGGGTCAGATTCAGAAGGAGGATCTGAGAGCTACAGTGTCGCAGATTCAGTACCTGGGACAGCAGGCCCGAGCATGCGCGATTACAGCACGCCAGCCCCTGCCCTTCCGACATCACGACCTCCGCCCCGTTTGCCCCATCTCATGCAGTTGCTAGCGGGCGAGGGCACCCCTCAGCGACCATTTGAAATCCCAGACGATGACAGCAGCGAGACGAGCTCGGTGTGCGAGACAGCTTCTTCTGTTGCCCCGCCTGATTTCATGTTTGACGCACCTCGCGGGCCGAGGCGACCGGCCACTTCTGGATCGCGTAGCAAAGGGAAGCGGCCAATGGCCGATGATGAGACTGTCCACGCTCTGGGTATGAGCATCGCCAATCAACTGGCCAAGCTGATGGGGGCGTCTTCGAAGAAGAAGAAATCTAAGAAGACCTCTGCCGTGCGCAGAGCTGCGGATCCCGTCTGGGACTATCCTGAGCTTCGGCCGCTGAGCAAACCAAAGCGCAAGCGTGATGAGTCACCCCCGCCGCAGGCCCCGTCGTCTTCTCCCAATGCTGCGTCCCCCGGCACTCCGTCCCTCTGGGCTATCCCTCATTCTAAGCCGGGAAGAAAGCGCCGCCGTACTGAGACGCCGGCGACCGATGATCCTGTGCCTGTGCGTCGATTTGGTCGCGCCAAACTATCTGGCGAAGCTAAGAGATGCTGGAATTGTAGTTTGACCAGATCTCCGAGCTGGCACAAGGGTCCTCATGATCAAGATTTATGCCAGCCGTGTTGGCAATATTATGAGCATCACGGTCGGATGAAGGGCTTTGACTCTGTCACCCCTCCTGCAGTTCCGCCAGAGCCGTCAGATCCATCCAAGCTCGTTCACTCGCCAAAGTCAACTTACGTGCCTGAGCAAGCTCCTGTATCCGAGCGGGATCCCACGCCCGACCATGGACTTGTGACCAATCATATTCAGATAATCGAACCTGAATTTCGGCCGCAGCACGCTCCTGCACTGCAGGCCGTCGACGCGCAAGTGCAGACAAGAGAACCGCCTGTGGAAGAGCATGCGCCCATGTACGCAGAGCCACAACCGCCTTCGCCACGCCAAGTATCAGAGCTCGAGCATGGCAATGTCATGGGCGAGCAGTCCGCCAGCCTGCCTACCACATATGCCGCCAATACTTCACGGCCCATCGCATGGACGCCTCCGGGCCTTGTGAACAACAAATGGAGTGTAGAAGACGATGCGCTTCTGATCAGGCTCAAAGAGTACAATAATCTCAGTTGGGCTGCTATCGCTCGCTACTTTCCGAAACGAAATGTGCAAAATGTTCAGAAGAATTACAGTTCAAAACTGAAGGGCAAAGACTGCCCAGCCAGGGAGCTCTTTAATTCTCGCTTGCCGGCTGCCGGTAGTCTCGAGGCATCCGATAATGCGTCTCTCGAGAAGCCGTGGACGGCACAGCAAGATGAAGATCTTCTTGCCTATCGCGAAGATGACGAGCTCGAGTGGGAGGAAATAGCTGACCGTCTGCCCGGACATAGTGCTGGAGCTATCCAACGTCGGTATAAGTTATTGGCGGACGACAAGACAGGCATGTTTGACACTGCTGAGGAGTTTGACTCGGCCGAACAAAAAGCGCTCAGGCGTGCGCCACGGCCGTATACTGCTGAAGAGAATGCATTACTTACGCGTTTACGCGAGGTCGACAAATTGAAGTGGCAAGAGATCCCGCAACATTTCCACAACCGAACTCAGGGCTCTCTACAACGACATTACGGCCAGCTACGCCCGGTAGCGAGACAAGGCCATGACACACACTCTGCTGATCCAGATGCATGTGGCGACAGCGCCACAACACCCGGGTTTCTAGCACATAACGACGAAGCCCGGCCACAACCCATGCCGGCCATTGGGTCATCAACATCTCATCGGTCCACATACAGTCTCCCGACAGTGGTGCCTTCAACGGCCCATAGAACCAGCAATACCCTCCTTCGGCAAGCGATCGGAAACAGTCATCGACGCCGATCGCACATGACATCGCCTCCAGCTCCCCCTGAATCCCAGCAGTTGAGCACGCCAGGCGACATTCCCTTCGCGCTCGATCCAGCTTTGCAAGCGCTGTCAAATGCCGCCCGTCCGGGCTCATACCCTGATCTTGCCGAGTTCCATTCTTCCGCAGCCTCGTTGCAGTTAGAGCAAGAGATGCAACAGGCGCATCACTCAAGTCCTACCATCAGTGCCATGGCTAGGCGCAGGGAGACTGATGCCCGGCTTGAGCATGTACACGTGCCCAGCACGAGCACCCAGACAAAGAAGAACAAAAATCCAGTTGGACTGGCGTCCCTAGCGTCACAGTCGGCAAGCAGCACCGATGAACGCAGTCACATATCGAGCCAACAGTGCAAAGACATTGCGCGCTCCGTAGAGGATGTGGAATATGCACGGCCGCGTGCGACTGCTCTTTCGCAACATGACGATGATGCATTTCGTCCACCGGTAGTCACACATAGAGCGCCAGAGCCACGACGACTGTCTCGCAAGCCTTCATTAGATAGCGCCAGCAACTTCGCTTCCTCAAATATCAACAAAGAGAGCCAGAGGCCACGGCGTGGCCGAAGGAAGCGCACAGAGCCAAATGCCCTGGTGGGACATGATGGAGAAACACATGAGAAGGATGCTGGCAGCACACATGATACTTCGAGTCCATCGCCGAGGGAAGATTCTCCTGACTACTCGCGGCCCCCTGAACTTTCCTGGGCGAAGATTGTCCAAATGGCATTTGGATCAAACAAGAGCACCGTCATGTCGAACAAAGACATCTTCAGATGGGTCGAGACGCACTTTCCATACTACAGCACTGCTCCACGAGCCTGGAAGGGTCGCGTGCGTGAAGAATTGCGAATCAATCCGCGGTATGAAATTGACACTGTGAGGCCACGAGATACGGTGTGGCGTATCAGAGTCGTCCAAGAGGAGCAGAAAGAGCCTGCTGTACGATCTGCAGTTGACAACGAGCGTGATGGTTTGGGCTCACAGAACATCAATGACTTGATGATGTCCACCGAAGAGGATAGCGGTGACATTGTCATAGACACTCCATCTCACCAGATCACTGAAAGCTCGTCACGTCGGGTCACGTTCTCGCCATTGGTGACCGTGTCTACACCTGTGCCTACGAGGTCCCGGATCCGAGGTCGGCCAAGCAGACATGGCTCGCAGCCTGTACGAGTTATTGAACAATCAACAAAACCGGATGAAATACCCGACAGCGAATCAGAACAGGATATTTCTTCTTCTGATCCGCCAGCTTCGGAAGAATCCTCGCTGCCTATCATTGCAGCTCCTTCCCCACCGTCACAGTCAGCAAGGGAGTCGTTGACGTATACTGAGGCTTCCAAATCCAGATCTCGCAAGAGTGCCGACAAGGCAAGTGTGGTTGCGGGAATGGAGCGTGCGGCCGTGGCATCGTCAAGTTCTCCAGCGTTCATGAAGCCTAGTGCTCCCGCAAGCATCTACAAGACTCCCAAACAGCCTGGCTGGCCTCGAGTCGCTCGTCTCAAGTCATTAAGTGCTCGCACTGCGAGGTTCCACGCCACTCCCATCATCAATCATAAATTCCTGACGCCCGACGCGCATGCGAGGAAGAGAGTGGTGGAGACTCCCATGAGGTCACTGAAAGATCCGGACGAAGATGAGTTGGCTGTGTGAGGTGGGCATCTGTTATACTGTTTGCTTTGACCTTGATATAGAATGTTCCAATAGCGGCGCAAGCACTTTGGACAGTCTTTACAGCCGAGCAGCGCGATACACTCGCAACACATGATCCCTTTCTGTTAGCTAACGCTAGCTTACTCAACGCCAGTATTCAGAGTCGAATTATTAATGGTCCGAAGATTGCCGTGCTCGCTTGCTACGTTCCACCACAACATTTTTGTTCTGGGCTACCCATTGCTGTGAACGATCTCGTTATAAACGACATGCTGGTGACCACACTTCGTAGTGTCCTGATAGACGCACTCTGGCCGAACTGTGCTGGTGCACTCGGCGCATGATTGCTCGGTGGGAGGTGAGCTGACAAGGTCTCGTGACAGTCCATTTCATGATGCTCAGGTGTTCTTTGGGCATCGAACGAGATTTTGAATGACGGCTGACACGAGCAAAACACAATAGACTGAAAACTAACAGAGCAATTCAATGCCTGAGTGGTGGATGCAATGGTTAAATTGCTCATCGCAGCTCAACACAACTGTAATCTTCTCATCAAATTCAGGTCGAGTCACACCCAAAGCCTCTTCTGCTCGCAACATTGGCATCCTCTCGATGCGCACCATGTCGCTCCTTTATAGGCCGCCAATTAATCCAACACGTCTTTTCTCTCCTTAGCCATCACCCTCAGCCATCATCTCCTAAAAAGATAGCAAATCTCCCTCCCCGTTCTGTACATGCGTCATGGGCCTCACAGTCCCCAGTCCTTGACCCTGATTAACAACGTACATCTGCTCAGGATGACCACCGCCAGTGGGGCTTGACGCGAAGCCATCATTCGCAACACCCTGACCACCCACGCTCGCAAAATACGCGTCGGCTTCATCAAGCACATGCCCGCTGGGTTGCTGCTGTTGGCCATTGATAGCGGCTTGCGCATCTGCAGCGACCATGTTGGCTTCCTCTTGGGCTCGCCAGGATGGAAGTTTCTCTCGCTGTAGTGCGGGGCTGTCTTGAAGTCTTCGAGGTCGCGTAGAGCGGAAAACGGTCTGAACTGGTTTGAGGTACACTGTGGCCAAGGTACCGACTACCAAGCACATCTCTTCCAGCGTCACGGGATCGAGCTTCTCGCTCTCGGCGGTAATGGCAGGCTTTTGGCCCATGACGATGCTTTTCGCAGCTGTGGGGTTACTGCTCAGCAATCGCCAATACATGTACCCTCGATCTCGAAGATCCGGGTTGTCGGTCTCTTCTGTGGCCCATTTGAGCACTTTCGGGACGAGATCCTGCCCTTTGCTGGGTCGTTGTATGAAGAGCTTCACGGTCGCAGTCAAGAGGGCGAGTTGAACCTCGTGTGTCTCGTCTGCCCAGCTGTCCAGGAAGTCCTCCAAGAGAATCTCGGAGTTGTCGATGCGGTCAGCGTATTGGCCAATAACCCAGATCATAGCCGCCTTTGCCTCCGGCTCGTCTAATGAATCCAGATTCTCGCACAATGTGGAGATAATTGATTCATATTGGTTCGGATATTTGCGAAAGATGTTCTTGATGACGACTGTGGCCTCCTGTACAATGTATGAAACTTTGGTCGATACCAGCTCGAGCAAAGTTGCAATGCACAGCTTCGCGGCAGGCTCAATCTTGATGGCCAGCTTGCCAATGGCACGCACCGATTTGCGAACAAAGTGGACATCGATCTCAGTCGCATACTCCCGAAGCTCCGTCAATACCTCTTTGATGTTCTTCTCATTGGCCAGCATGAAGATAAGCTCCAATTTTGTGACCTTGACGTAGATCGGATCGTTGTATTTGCAAAAGAACACTCTGATATCGTTTCGCAGCACTTCCGGTCGTCGCTGCAGAATGAGCAAAGCGTTACGGAGTGCAAGGTACTGGATCTCGGACCCTTTGCTGAGGAGTGTTACGAGAGGTGGACTCAGCTTTGCACACAACCCAGCAATCGTCTTATCAGAGTCAATGTAGTTCATCAGGTAGAGGATGACCCGAATGCATGTCAGCACGACTGCTGAATTTGTGTGAGACAATCGTGGAGTGATTCTGTCCGCGAGTAATGCTGCTTCTTGCGTATCTTGGGGCACATATGATGTGAGCGCTTCGAGAATATAGGTTTGTCCCCATCTGCGCTCGCTGTCAGCCGGGCTGAATTAGGCATTCACGTGGCTTGCTTACTCGGAGCAATCTGGCAGAATCTGAACAATCTTACTGGCATTAGCATAGTCAATCGTCAGTTTAATGCTTTCGCTCCGTTCCCAGATGTCCGTCAACGCTGCAAGAGCAGATGACACGACTGTGGGGTTCTCGTCCCTCAACATGAGATTGAGTCTGTCGATCAAGTCGCTGCGTTCGACCAGATGTCTGTCGTGGTCGTAAACCTTGGCGACTGTAAAGGCTGCTGTTTTCCGCACATAGGGATCTGGATCTCGCAGCAGGCTTTTGAGTGGTTCCACTGATGCTTCAACATATTGCCGCACGTGGACATAGGAAAGCGTTCGAAGTGAAAGTGCACGGATTAAAGGGTTCGTGTCGTCCAGATCCTGGATAAGGATCGGGAGGGCTTTCAGAGCAATGTCGGGCTTCATTCGTGCGTAGTTTACCAGGTAGAGGAAGCACCTGCTCTATGGGTCAGCATCATTGGCGCCGAGATCGAGGCCGACGCACATTTTCTTGATCTCCAGGTTGGGAATGCTCATGCAGCCCACAATGTCCGGGAAGAGCGCGACCATGTCATTGTTGCTCATGGTCATGTTCGCAACGATCTTCTTCAAAGCAATCTTTTTGGTCAAAAAGTTCTTGTCTTTCTTGCCTCCGCCCTGGTTGAGCTCGAGCTTGAGCTCTGCGACTTTGCCCTGCCGCGTTTGGGGTAAGCTTGGGTATGGCGCAGGCATGACGAACATGTTGAAGACGCAAATAGTGTGGACACGTAAGATAAGGTGGTCTCATCCGGGGCCTCGGCGTAGAGAGCTGGCGTTCAGGAGGGATGGTGTATGTAGCAGAGCGTAACACGTACCCTAGCGAAGAACTTCGCATCCTGCCCGGCCGCACTCATATTGGCTGCTCTCGCGCCGCCACCAACTGGCAGCTCCCGTTGTCAAGCTCTACCGCCAGCAGCGCGCGTCCTGCGAAGCTCCCATGCGACTTGTTCGGCTCTCAGGCCAATGCGATTTCAGGGAAAGCCGAGTCGGTCTTGTGATATGGCTGCGTGCGGGGCTGTGGCTTCGAGTCTCGTCAAGGGAACAGTTATCGTGTTGGGGGCTTCGTCCTGCCTGTGAGAGGAGTGGGCGGTGGTAGCGGGGCGGTGTCTGATGTCGTTGTCCGCCCTCTGAGCTTGTCGCCGGGGACGAGGCTCCGCGAGATCGCAGATCACCTGCGGCTTGGCGCTAACCATCAGGCAACTTCACCTTGAGCACCACATCCTCCGCCTGAACACCCACTCGACATGGCGCTCACCACCCCGAACCCACAGCCACGATGGCTCGTCGACTTGCACGGCACCTCTCTCGCCAAACTCAAGAACACCAGCCTGCCTGACCCGCCCGGTTACACCTCACCGATCACCATAAGCGCTTCCAAATCTAAAAAGTCCGTGTCCGCGCGGAAAGTCCCCACGCCGGAGGAAATGGACAGCCTCAAGCTCAAAAAAGCTTGGGAGCTCGCCATAGCACCAGCGAAGCAACTTCCCATGAACGCGATCGGCATGTACATGACAGGCAACGGGTTGCAGATCTTCAGTATCATGATGGTGTTCATGTTGTTCAAGGGTCCCATCCAGGCAGTCCTGAACCTGCAAAACACATTTGCCAGACTGGAGAGCCCGGGAAACAAGGAGCAGATGATCATGGTCAAGCTGGCGTTCATTGGGTGTAATTTGTTGGCCCTTGCGCTAGGGGTGTGGAAAGTGAATGCGATGGGGCTGTTACCGTGAGTGTATCCCAGGCGGGCTTGATACTTGCTGTCACACATTTGAGCTAACTTTCGACGATAGGACAACGAAATCGGATTGGCTGGCCTGGGAAGCTGCTAGAGAGCCTGCAGAAAGAGCATACTATGTTCCCTCATGACTGTAGGCCGATGGCTGATGCATCGCAATAGACGACACACCGCGATACAGCCCTATTCTCCAGTCCATTCAGTGCACCCTGTTTAGGTCTCGCTGCACTGACCGCCTCACCTCTCGCCGCCACGGCTGTATTTCTCTGTCGTCCGCGGCGTGGCTATTACAGAACAGTCTGCGCCAGCCCAAGCTTTTCACATCTACAGTCCGTTGGCGGTCTCCCGCAGAATCCATGTTGATCATCGAGATATCCGAGTCTGATTCTGTCCAGGACTATCTAAGTGGTCCGCATTGAAGTCGCAAGCACGGCACGGACATCTCTTCTATCGAATGACATCAAAGAACGCGCCCCATTCTCTAAAACCCCTGCCCTTCCAACCAGTCATGCGCCGCCTTGAATGACTTCTGCGCCGTTCGATGGGTGTTCAAACAATGACCCGTGTTCGGCGTATTGTAAAACCCAAACGCCTTCGCATTCGGATACCCGTCTCTTACACCAGAAGAATAACCCTTCGAGCAGTCTCCCGCAGAGCCAGCAATAGCCTGCAATGGACCGTCTTCGCAAAAGACGCCATCTTCATTGCCATTCAAAACAAAGACGGAGCCTGTGTAACCCGGCGCGAACATCTGTCCAAATGTCGCCGTGTAGACCTCTGCGATGGTGAGTGTGCCTCGACCAGAAAAGTCTCGCTGAAACACCTCGTCGTCGAAGTCGCCGTAATAGAAGACTGTGCGAACACCTGGACCGTTGGTCGAGGTTACGTAGCCGGGATCGAGGTGGCCGTACTTGGCTGGCAGAGCTATCGCTGCGGGGAGAAAACCTGAGCGGACGATCACACCTGCTTGCCCTTGGAGGAGTTTGAACGAGAAGCCTGTCATGAGGTATGAATCTACTGCCGCGGGGTGCTGAATTGACAGGGCGTTTCCCACCATGGCGCCGTAGGAATGGCCTGCGTAGATGATCTTTTCGAAGGATCGTTGGGCCCCTGGCAGGTTTCCTGCGCGGGCCGATTGAATTACGGCGTGAAGAGCTTCAGCTTGGGTGGGAAGTTGGCAGTTTGTGGCGCTAAGGGCTCTTGTTGAGCCTCCGTTGCAGAGCCTGTCGACTGAAAGAGTTGGATAGCCTTGATTTGCAGCGTAGACGATCCACGAATATTGGTCTTGTCCGGCTTGTGTGCCTGGAGCTGCCAGACCTGACCAATAGTTCCTGGAGTAAGTGCTGCCTGGAGCATGTCAGCATGCCAAAATCACTGCTCTCGACTGTACTTGCCATGAACCAAAACCTGCAGCGTGTTCCTCCTTGCGACGACATTCGTCGTTGGCTCGCAGTATCGAGCTCCGATGTTATACTGACCCGCTGCCATTCCCGAGCCCAGTCCCGCAGAGAATTTGCTCAGCAATGACGGGTCCTGGAGAGAGAGGAGGTCGAGACTGCCAGGTAAGTTCAAGACTGAAGAAGAAATGTTCACGGGAATGTCGATTTCTACGCAAGCAAGGGCGCTGCGGACGTTGTGTGGAGCAGCTGTAACTATCACCATAGAGGCAAGCCAAAGAAGTGCGCTGGAGACCATTTTGGCGGATGTTATCCAAAGCGAGCTAAAGTTGTAAATTGATGCACAACAGCTGTGAGGGTGTGTGCAGGCTTTATTTGCGAACACTTCCCGCTTGATGTTACAGCCATGATGCGCCATTCACCTGCTTGGATTATGTTAGCATCAGTTGTTGCTGCATCGTGAACTCCGTTGATGACGAGAGCGTAGTCTGGGCACTAGCGCAATTGCAGTGCAAACTCAAAAATCATACTGCCTCTATATCGAAGACGCCACTTACTGGAGCGTCCCATGAAACTTTTTTCAGCGGAATTGATCCCGACGCCGGCTGTACTGCAAGCCCAAATCTCAGAGCAAATTATGAGCATTGCAGCAGGATTAGGGATTGTTTGGGGACTTTGCGCTTGTCAAATCTACGTGGCTGATCACACAAAACATTACCCTTAAGCAAGCCGGCATAACTCCAGCATTTGCAACAATTTCAAATCTGAACAGCTCCGTTCCGATGGCATCGAAGTTATTTTGATTCTGATCCAGCCGAGAAGCAAGTGAAGCACTTCTGACCATGTTTGTAATTCTAGTGGTATGCGATCAACACTATCATTCTCGGCCGCTTCTCGCATGCGCCGCATATTCTATGCATCTGAGCTGACTGTTGATCCGCCCAGATGCATCGCATGCACTTACAAGAGGTCATTAGACAGAGAGAGAAGTGGATAGCATTTTGTGCATACGCCAAGGGTCGCTCTTCGGCCTTGAGAAGTCTCCGTTGGCTTCAAATAGAGAAGAATCGACATTGTGCAGAACGGCAATACCACCTTTACCCTCGTCTTTGTTAAATGAGGAGGCCAGACCGTTGACAAGCGTAACGATTTGATCCAGCGACGAGCTTGTGGTTGCGATCTTCCGGACGTGAGAGGGATGCGATCTGCCAGATTACAGCCATGTGGGACATTGACGTATGCGAGCTCCAGATATATATATGTGAGCCGAAAACCCTCACTTGACTCTGCGTTTCAACAAATAGAGTACGATCAACATGGCATCCAGACCAAAGCTACTCCAGCATGGCACTATCCTCAGCTTCGATGAGAACAGCCAGTCGATCAAGGTGCTCAGGAGAGCGTCGCTGCTGATTGTCGATGGGATGATCGAGTCCATCTTCGAGAACGGTGCTCAACACGAGATCCCGGAGGACTGCGAGATCATCAATGTTACTGGTAAAATAATATCCCCAGGTTTTGTCAATACCCATCTTCATGCCTGGATGACAGCCTATCGCACAATGTCACCCAACATCACTCTGACTCACTATCTCGACTGGCTCGTGCCTACTGGCGATGCTGCTCGCAAGGCGTTCTCTGCCCAAGGCATATACTGGAGTGCTTGAGAAGGCTTTCTTGAAGGTCTCAACGGAGGCGTCACCACAGTCCTGGATCATGATCATGCATGCTGGAGTTCGGAGGTGATGAAGATCGGCTATCAAGCGGCAAGGGACAGTGGGGCACGAGTCTGGCGGTGTTATGAACCGCATAAGGATATCGACGAATTCGATATTGGCCAACAGTGGGCCGAATTGCGGACTGTCGCTAGGCAAAGCACTCTGGCGTGATGATATTGGTGTGCTGAAAGTCGGTGCCCAGGCTGATATCGTGGTGTTCGACGGAGACTCGCCAAATATGCTGGGCTGGACTGACCCAGTCGCTGCAATCATGTTACATGCCAATATGGGCGATATTCAGGATGTCCTCGTAAATGGTCAATTTCGAAAACAAAACTTCAGAATTGTTGATGGGAAACATAAATGGGAGGATGTCAAGAAGAATTTCCTGGAAGTGGCGGATAGGGCGCAGACCGTGGCTCTTGAGAGCATGACGGAGATACCAGAGAAGCTGTGGGGCTTCTTCCCGACTGGAGAGGTCGAGGCACTATCGACGATCCAGAAGTGATAGCAGACCCCATCTCCGCGGCTGCGTGGCTGCTGCCCGTCGAATCTTGCTCGTACAATCTTGCTTATCCACTTCCGTATCCTGAGGGTTCATGCAGTGGGTGTCGAGAAGCGGCGTACGTATTCTGCCAAGTGAAATCGACATCCTCTCTGTCGGCGTTACTGCCTCAACGTGGCAATGCAGCCGCAGATGACCTTTCAATGCCGAGGGAGATGCTGTGCTGAAGGTTGAATCTCGGGCCGGAGTGTAGGCCCGTCTGGCCGTCGCATCACTGCGCCTCCATGACAACACCTGGCACGTAGTCGTCTGGTTCAGCTCTCATATGCGTACACATGGCCATCGTTACGCCTTGGCAATCCTTGTTCCGGTGTCCAGGTGCAGATGTAGTGTGCGAGGCCCTGCATGTCGTCTCCGCAAGCGCACCATTGACGACGTGGTCCTAGGCCCGGAGGCCCATGGTCCGTTGGAAGCAACCGCACGCCATCGTGGAGCTGTCGCAGAGCTCGATACGGCGCATGTGGACTTCACTCGGAGAATTAGCCTGAGCGCTCGGTGTGCAGTATACTTATTGACTATCGTCTCTGCTGATTATGTTTCCGTCTGCCAACTTCCATTCTTTTTCCGCCGCCAGTCTCGTCTTACTTACTTTCGACAAGGCACAATGGCAGCCAAACATCAGGACTTCGATGTTGAAGACGTCCTCTCACAGCTGACTATCTCTGAAAAGGTCTCGTTACTATCGGGAACCGACTTTTGGCATTTGGCTGGCGTTTCGCGCCTCGGTATACCAGCTATCAGAACGTCGGATGGGCCAAATGGCGTGCGAGGCACAAAGTTCTTCAACGGTGTGCCTGCTGCTTGCCTGCCTTGTGGTATGATTTCTTCCGTGGATTTAAAGTAAAGTAAGAAACTGATGTGTCCAGGCACTGCTCTCGGAGCGACATGGGATGTAGAGTTGCTGAAAAAGAGTGGCGAGCTGATGGGCCGCGAAGCGATCGCCAAGGGAGCTTCCGTTCTACTTGGACCTACTGTGAACATGCAACGATCGCCTCTGGGCGGTCGAGGATTCGAATCATATTCCGAGGATCCAGTGCTAGCTGGCAACCTGGCCGCAGCCTCTGTGGCCGGTATCCAGTCCACGGGAGTCGCCGCCACCCTCAAGCACTTCGTCTGCAATGATCTAGAAGACAAGCGAATGTCCAGCAACAGCATAGTCTCAGAGCGAGCACTTCGTGAAGTTTATCTGTTGCCTTTCCAGATCGCGCAGAGGGACTCGCAGCCATGGGCATACATGACTTCATACAACCTTGTGAACGGGACACATGCCAGCGAGAATCCTAAGCTTTTGCAACAAATCCTGCGCGACGAGTGGGGCTTCGACGGCCTTGTCATGTCGGACTGGTTCGGCGTGTATTCCACTACCGAGGCCATCAAAGCCGGCTTGGACCTGGAAATGCCCGGTCCTCCATCTCTCCGAGGGTCGCAAGTTGATCTGGCGTTGCGATGCGGCAAGCTATTGGGCCACCACATTGATGCAAGGGTGACAGAAGTGCTCAAATTGATCAAGAAGCTTTTGCCCTTGAACATCGAGGAAAACGCCGAAGAGACCAGTATTGATACACCGGAGACCGCTGCCCTTCTCAGAAATGTTGCGGCCAACAGCTTGGTTCTCGCCAAAAATGAGAACAACGTGTTGCCCTTCAACAAAGCAAAGACTACTGCTGTCATCGGGCCCAACGCCGCATTTGCTGCGTTCTCTGGAGGTGGATCCGCATCGCTTCTGCCCTACTATGCGGTGACGCCACTGGATGGAGTCAAATCCAAAGTGCCAGAAGCTCAATACGCGCTTGGTGCATCGGCATGGAAACGGCTGCCACTGTTGGCGCGAGTTGCCAAGACCCAAGACGGCCGATCCGGATTGATCATGAAAGTCTACCTGGAGCCTTCGACTGGAAAGGAGAGGCAGGCTATCGATGAACTGCTCATCAAAGATAGCAACATCTTCTTGTTCGACTACAAGAACCCGCAGCTGAATTCACACCTGTTCTATTCCGATATCGACACAACTTTCACGCCTGAAGACACCGCCGAGTATGAGTTCAGCTGCTCTGTGGCGGGAACTGCCCAACTTTTCGTCAACGGCGAGCTCGTTGTTGACAATAAAACCAAGCAGACGCCAGGCGACTCCTTCTTTGGCATCGGTACACATGAGGAAATCGGCACTATCAAGCTCGAAGCTGGTAAAGCCTATGACGTGCACGTGGAGTTCGGCTCCATGCCAACCCTTACATACAAGAAGGAGGGTGTCACAGCTTTCGGTGCCGGCGGTATTCGCATAGGTGTGCATCGCAAGCTTGACCCCAAGGTCGAGCTGCAGCGTGCTGTCGAACTGGCAAAGAGCGTCGATCAAGTCGTGCTTGTGACTGGTCTCAATTCGGACTGGGAATCAGAAGGATACGATCGTTCTCACATGGATCTGCCACCTGGATCGGATGAACTTGTCGAAGCTATTCTCGCCGCAAACCCGAACACCGCCGTCGTGGTGCAATCAGGCACACCAGTGACAATGCCGTGGGCTGACAAGGCGAAAGCTTTGGTACAAGCTTGGTATGGCGGCAACGAGACTGGCAATGCCGTCGCTGATGTGGTTTTTGGCGATGTGAATCCAAGCGGTAAATTGAGCTTGAGCTTCCCAAAGCGCAATGAGGACAATCCGGCCTTCTTGAACTACGTCAGCGATGACAACAGAGTCCTCTACGGTGAGGATGTGTATGTTGGATACAAGTTCTATGAGAAGACTGAAAAGGAGGTCTTGTTCCCGTTCGGCCATGGCTTGAGCTACACAACATTCGAGCTCAGCAAGCTACAGGTCTCAGCCCCTCCTGATACAGATGACATCACCGTCTCCATATCTGTCTCAAATACTGGCAAGATTCCTGGAGCTGAGGTTGCCCAAGTCTACGTTTCACCCGAGACACCGAGCATCAACAGGCCGAAGAAGGAACTGAAGGGTTTCGCAAAGATCTACCTTGAGGCCGGCGAGACAAAGACTGCGGAGGTGAAGATCTCGAAAAAGTACGCCACTAGTTTCTATCACGAAGGCAAGGATGCTTGGTTATCTGAGAGGGGCAAATATAGAATTTTGGTGGGTAATTCAAGCGCTAGTACGCCTCTTGCCGGGCAAATCGAGGTTACAAAGGATTTGGTATGGAAGGGATTGTAGAGCCATGCAATGACCATTATGATTACGAGTAATTCAAGATTTTTGAGCACTCTTTGAATTCGCGTGGTCTCAACCCCGCTGTTCCCAGATCATTAGGAAGGAGTATCGACACAGCTAGGCTCTGTTCGAGGAGGCATGTGAGCCAGCACGTGATGTTCTTCGGCTTAACCTTGATCCGGCCGACGCATGTCCCAAAACAATCTTTGGCCAGACAACCGGCTGATCATTCACTTGCGAGAGCACACGACACTACGGTGAATATAAGTGTCACGCATTGCGCGCCGAGACCCTCTGCTGTCACCGATGACGCCAAGGTGGAATTTTCACCAGCTCTGCGATCATGCTTTTCTCCCGCATACGCTGCCACTTCTGTGGATCGAAACAACCACATCCCAAAGATGTTGTCGAGTTCCAGTGCTCGGGCTGTGAGGCCGTCAACTACTTGGACGGCAAAGGCAACATCATAGACACACCGCAACGAGCTACATCGCCGCCGCCACAGACCGTACCCGATGACCGATCTTTCTTGTCCTTCACGAAACCGCTTCCGGACGCTCTCGAGTACCAACAAAAGCATGCTTTTTGTCGGACATGCACCCAGAATCAGCATCTGTACAATCGGATACTGGCGGAGTACCTCCCCGAGGACCTCGAGGAGAATACCAGAGAATACAGAATGAAAATGCGAGCATTGCCCCAGTACAAGGCGGAGCTAGAACAGAAATATCCGCAGGTGTGCAAGAAATGCGCAGCAGACGCGCAGACTATGATCAACCGGGCGGACTATTATGCCATGTTGCAGAATGCTGCCAAATTAGTGCAGGATACAAGAAGAGGTGGTGGCAAGGCTGCCACAAGGACGCGAGACAGTACGGACAAGAAGATCATGAGAAACTTGCTGCGGCTGCTTGGGCTGCTCTTGTTCCTCGGATATATTGCGCAGATCGCGTTCCATGCTTACGGCATATTGCATGCTCTCTTTGGAGTCCAGACAGACGATGCGGCGATGAATGCGGTTCTTGGCCCGAATATGCGGGAATGCGTTCAGCAGACCTTTCGGTTTACCTTTGATAACTCCTGCTACAATGTTTTCAGTGCGCTAATGCCAAAGGCACTTGCGCTGAGTACTGTCTTGCTCTGGTTCAACCCCAGTCTGAAGCTTTGGTATCATCACACACAACGTATCGAGGCAATCGACGGCCAACAGACATACTTTTACACGCAGCTCATCATATTACTGGTCAGGAGCTGGTCCTGGTACCTGATGTCATCACAGTCTTCAGCTTCCAGGCTCGATAACGAACATATAATTGCAGTGCATGGCTTCACGATCTTGTTCATGCTCGTCACTCAAGCAATGGCGAACAGGAACATAAAAGCAGTACAATGGACGATGAAGGGCAAAATAATGCCTAAGCCCAGCGAGCGGGACATTCTTGGCCCCATGGCAGGCCCTGCTCACGAGCATCACACGCCCAAGCAATCATCAAGAGATCCGTGGAGGCATCTCAAACGAGATGAGACCGACCAACAATTTGACATCAACAGCCTAGCGCCGAAGGCAGAGCAGCCTATGCTGAGACCCACAACGAGATATCTGGCCAGGCAGCCCTCCCCAGAGTTCTCAGACTACGGCGACCAAGACGTTGACGCTATGGAAACTGACGACAGGCCAGTCATGCGTTCATCGCAACACTTGCTGGATAGTAGGCCGAGCCTGCAACCACGATATATCAACGGCAATCACTCGAATTCCACTCCAATAGCTTTCGGTGATGTCCGGAACCAACCCTCCTCCGGCTTCTCATCACAGATGGAGCAGGAAGCGGAGCATGCGAGGGTGGATCAAGCACAGAAACTACATTACCAATCGCAGCAGCGACAGAGCCCCTTCTACGGAAGCTTACCCCCAGCGCCAATGAGTATCGAAAGACGGCTCCGCAATCCAGTGTTCCGGCCAGCTGTACCAGAGAAGGTGCCCTTGAGTCAGCAGAAAGATTTCATGGCCCAAATGAGGCAAGGCGTAAAGCCAGTCACATTTCCGGAAAAGGGCACGAATTTTCAGCTCAAGCAGAGCAGTTGGGTGTTGCCTGGTGATGTCAAAGAAACGGGAATAGAGGAAAGGTTCAATACGTCGTTCACGCTGAACGATGAGCGGCCTGAAAATGCGAAGCGAGGGTTTTTCGGGAGTTTGTTTGGATAGTGCGACAGCAGCGTTGCAAAGAAGGGGCTTCTTGGCAGGACACGTGCTGCTAAAATTTTTGGAGTTTGAGGCTTGGGGTTTTGAGAGAATGATGACACAAGAGATACCCGATCTGCATGGCGGCACTTTTGATTTGCAGCGTTGAATGGCATTCCGCATAGCGTTGTCTACTTTAGAGCAATTGCTGGCAATGGTATGCAGGTATACTGACCTGCTTTGTGTTTGCCTTCGCTCCACGTGAGCTCACTAATGTCCTTCGTGAATCGTTCAGCAGTACAGTGTAAGCTTGGTTTCATGTCCATGATAGAGATGACGGTGCGGATAAAACATAAAACGACTGCTTCAACATCTTGGGGTCCACGTGAGTCGTTCGCTATCGCCAGGGCAAAGTCCAGCTGCTACGATCTGCCGCGAATCACCATCATCGCAAAAGACCTGTTTGTGTATGACATGCCACAAGACCACGGTAGCAGTCCAGCGGTCCAGCCTGCCTGAGATCGGGGATTCATGTGATTTCCGCCTCGTCGGACTAACCACGAACGCGAGTCTAGCAAGGCTTTTACATCGCTTCGTAGATCTGGGCCAAGCACACCCCTAGGCGCGTACGCGTCTTGGAAACCTTGGAAATCAATGGTCCTGAGGAGAGCTTGACCCTGTTCAGATCCCTGACCACACTGTCAGCGACAGTATCGCACCTTGGAGAAGTCATTATGACCTAGCTTTGACCCGGTCATCAGAAGGGCAAGGCGTCGTCCCAAAGCATTGATTCACGATCGCGGCCAATGCGAAATGTGGACATCAGCATGGTCTGAGACCTTGAGATATTGGCAGACCGGCAGACACCTGACGTGCACATTCGGAGGCCACGGACTCACTCACTCGTCACTCAGTGCTTTCATGGCGCTCATTGAATTCTTCTCGGACAGTCCTGGTCCCTCAGCGGCTTCCCGGATGGCTGTTCTTCCGGCTTCGGGACCACATGGTGAAATTAATGATTGAGGTATCCGTACACATCTCCGAATTTTCCCACGCTGCATCTTCATCGCTGATCGATGTCAACGTGACTGCGTTTTCAAGGTTTGAGACAAATCGAGGACTCTGGCCGCACCCTCTTGCCCTAACTTTTCCACCCCGTTTGCAGCAGCCCTAATCACTCAAATTGCAGCAGCCATTTTAAATTGTGCGTGATGAAGCAGCCAACCAATTCGTTCCCACGCCTTGTGTCAGACATGGATTCTCGTATACTTGTGAAAGTGCTGACGTAAGGCCGTGGCTAGCGCCGTGATCCACAATCATGAAGCATTGGCGTGACCCGAAGTTAGAGATAGCCCAGCTACAGTAGATAGCCCCGCTGGTTTCGTGTCTGGTCTATCCTCGCGGTCAACGTTGTATCATCCGCTATTTCTCTTGTCTTAGCATCCTAAACACTGGTCGCCTGTCGATGCGTATATGCGATTGGTTCGGAGCTCATCTGTGATGCCATTGTGATCCCCATGCGTGTCATCCTAAGCTCTGACAGTTTGACCGTCAGAATATTGAAGATCGAGCATGGATACTGGTTTTATGGTTCCCTTGTAGTGCCGACGTATTGTCGAAACTATCGGAGTCCGTACATATGGCTGTGCATTGCTTCGCTGCTTTCCCTGCGCATTTATCACTCTCGTTCTGTGCAAGAGTACTGGCAAAACCGCGATTTCCCTGCTTTAACAATGGGCGAACGGATAAAAATCCTGTTCATCGTCAGTGGCATACCTTCTACTCTGCACTGTGAAAAGAGGTGACCACGATGACTAGCTACGATCTCTTACGTGAACTTATTACATCTCCTGTGTTCCGGATTTGTAGCTTCGTGCTGCTTCTATTCTTTTCTTTCCGATGGACATATTTCCGCCTACGGCTCTTAAACACAATCGAAGGCGACGACCGCACAAAGCGCAGTGCTGTGATTATCGCATGCAGCGCCTACATTCACATGGCAGTGATAATAGGGCTAGTCTACGGTCTGTTTTCGTCGACTACGTCAGTGTCTGTGACTGTTCATTGACTCCATTCTAGGCTCTATCAACAATGATCTTCTTGCCCCAATCTTTGGTCATCGGAATGAGAAAGGAGTGCATGCCAGCCCATGGCAAATCGCCATCGTGTCCGTGGTATTGATCCTGGGAATCATCACGACTTATCCTGTCCTGTTCGCCACCAAATTTTCCTATATGGACAAGCCGAAGAATCGAGATTGGAATAAGCTTTACATCCTGCTTGTGACTAAAGGCACCAATAAGGAGACACTGCAACGATCGTGGGCCATGCGTCATTTAGAAACCCTCGACGAGCGGATCTCATTTATCGTTCTCACGGATGAGGGATCTGGAGCAGACATCAAGCCAGAAGATGTTGCACTTCCTATGATTCGTGTTCCCAAAGCTTTTTCGCCGACAAAAGCGAAACACAAAGCAAGGGCACTGGAATATTTTCGACTCAGGATGGAACTCGGGGACGACGACTGGGTATTACATCTGGATGAAGAGACAGTCGTAGACACACATTGTGTGCTTTCATGCATTTCGTTCATCGAACGCGCTGTGGATTACGACTGGGGTCAAGGAGTCATCATGTACAACACGGTAAATTATTGGAGCAATCCACTTTTGACATTTGCCGAGCTCTGTCGTGTGAGGGACGATCTCGGGCGTTTTCAGTTCATGCAGAGTACCCTTCACGTTCCATTGTGGGGTGCGCATGGGTCGTTCTTTCTGGCTAGCGGCAAGATTGAAAATGCAGTCACCTTCAACACAGATTGTATAACCGAAGACTTCTGGTTCGCCAACCGCGCATGGTGGGACCACGGCTTCCTCGGAGGTCATGTTGCAAGCGTGGTCCGAGAGCAGAGCAATTGGACAATCATAGATCTCCTCAAGCAAAGAAGGCGTTGGATTGCTGGTAACTGGAAAGTAGGCATTTTCGGCAAATGCGGTGTCGGTGAGTCAGTTCATCTGAAAGAAACATAGTCTCCAGCTGACAGAAATAGTTGCGTGGTTTGTGCTAGGCTTCGAGCCGCTGCTTGCGACTGCCCTGCGATACTCGCAGGTGGTGATGCCTCACTCAATTGCACTGATGTTGAAAGTCCATTTGCTGTTCAACCTATTCACTTATGCGTTTGCAACATTCCTTTCGGACCTCGATGCTGGCCTGAATGCTTCGGTCATTGCATTGCATTTGTTAGTGTCACCTGTGCTTGGATACTTGGCTCACGTTTTAGGACTCCTTGCGCTGTTGTACGCAGCGTTTCGGCCAGTGGGTCCGAACCAGTTTGAGATAGTAAAGAAAGGATAGCGACATTAATCCCGGTTTTTGGAAGCTGGCTGTCGACACCCGATAGCATGTCAATCTATTTCGTGACCCAGACTCCGTCAATTTGGGTTCCGCATATGATCTTGACCGACAAAATGATGGATTTGCTCGCAACCCCATCATGCATTGTTAGTGGGATCACTCGTTCCGACACCGTCTTCGCACAATGGGAATCACTTCAGAAACATGTTCATGTCTTTCAGGAACGCACCGACGACCTGACAAGTGCATTTCGTTGGTCATGTGATATTGCGATGATGGGATAGATGTCTGCGAGTGCAAGTGAGCTGCCGATCCCTTCACCGTTCCCACTGTCGGATTCTACCTCCATCCCAGTCGCTTCTAGCGTGATTCAGTGCAAGTAGCAAAGAGGGAGTTTGCAATAGCTTTCACCACAACGCAAGACCATGAGACCTTGAGAAGTTCAGGCACGGCATGCATCAAGCCTCCCTCGAGTTCAGGCGCTGTACACTCACTCCAGTAGCTCCAGCGGATTGTGGTCTTCACTTCTGGTTACTCTCAGTCCTTCCCCCTCTTCTCAGTCATTGACTTCAAGCAATAAGACGTCCTTCGCTGCCGCGTTTGATAAGTCCCTACAGGTGTCCGCGAAGCTCACATCGGGAACGTCGTCTGTAATGTGTCTTACTGTGTCTCTTGTTTCATCATTAGAAACTCGTCACCACGCTCTGCTACGAGACTGCCTGAGAACAACATGTTCACCGACAGAGGTCGCATCGACTTGGCATCTGGTGTATAATAGCAGAGCTAGAGGCTTTCTGAGTTAGAACCGGACGTAGTCCACTGGAATTCGCAAATGGCGATATGATATCCATCTATCTCCTGACCTCCTTCGCATTACAGGTCTTACAGTCGAGTCAGTGTCATCGTGAGCAGTGATTCCAATCTCCGACTCTCGTCACATCGACTATGAGATCAACATCCAAGACATAACTTTTTCTCTCCGCAGGGTTGACGAGCCTCCGGCCCCACTTTGCAAGATAATTTCACGTCCCACTGGCTAAGGGTAGCAGGTGAACTTTTATGATCTCGCTCACTCGGGACTTTTCGCACCACACCGTCTATCCGTCTCTGATTGTGCGATAGCCGACTCGCCAGCGTCAGCGACATGGAAAGTCGCCTCCTGCAGTCGATATTGCAGGCTGCTCAAGCTTTCCACCCCTTCGTGCCTTAGCAACATCCATGACTCGGAATACAGAGTATCTTGAGCATATCTCCATGACGGGACCTGGGTGTAGGCTATCTCGCGGAATCAAAAGGTGTTTCGTGCCTCTAAGACCAAATGATTCGACGACGTGGGCAAGGACGTCACTGTATACTTGCAGGAGATGTGTTTTCTTACAGTTCCCTTGTCCTTGCAAGAAGACAAGTAAATCGCGGTCACGGTATGATGCGTTTCGCAGGCGCGGAGACCGATGAAAGATGACCGGGGAACACTTGGAAGGCGGGATATGTATCACGCTGGCTTGGTCTGGAAATGGAGGCGAGCGACAGGTTTGAAGCTGCTCGGAGACAGGATAGATCCCTTTGGGCAACCATTGGGTCCGCGATGACTTCGACCACACCACTACTAGCAGCTCGGGTCGCAGGTTCAGGAGAAGCGAGAAATCCGCAGCTGCGCGATTGAGGTGGCGGGCGGAAGAGGAGCACGTCCAACTTTCGAAGGGGGACGACGATGGTCTAGACTCGGAATAAGGGCGCCGTTTGAGGAGATAGTGCCGATTTACAGGCAATCCTTCACTTTCACCGCGATGTGATCTTGCTACGAAAGCTTGCACATCGATAATTAGCATGCCTATCATCATGGTTCGAGAGGCCTAGAATGGCAGGCGCGCTCGATCGTGCCAGCTACAGTTGTCGCGACTCCTGTGGCACGTTTGGACTTTGGAGACGATGCACGGTAAGATGCTGAGAGCGGCGAACATGACATCCGTACGCCCTCGTGGACCTGGTTCGAGATCGTACAGTGTGCCTAGGCCAGCGAGGCAGTGCTTCGCGCCACCGAAGCCGATGATCAGCATCTAGACGCGACTCTGTATCTTCAATCGCGGCCATATTGCTCGGCGCAACATCCCGAGTCGTCTCACACGTGCTCCGATGAACAAGGTTTACGCATCTCCGAAGTTGGGCATCATCGCAGGATCAGCGTGCCTCGTGCTGCGCATGCCGATCTAGCCAGGTTACTCAATGTTGAGACAATCCCAGACAGTTTGTGTCGCATTGGGACGATGGTGAGTGTTTGAGTGGTAAGTGAGGATAGTCCCGGTCGGTCGTACATTCGTGGCGTCTTGCGCGTCTCCAGCTCAAACGACTCGTTGTGTGATACGCAGCTCGCGAAGCTCGCGTAGCATATATGTAACGAATCTGGAGTCTTTCGAGCAAGTACTGGGACGAGCCTGGCAAAGAGTGCGATCGCGTTGCTGTGGAAGTGGATGTAGTCTGATGTCACGTGACAGCCAGTTCAGTGCCAAGCCTGGTTGAAGTGAAGTTTTCGAGTCACCGTGTGACTGCAGCTTCCTCGTCGCACAAAGAAATGACCACCAAGAGCTTCCAGGCAGCAACAGTCTTAGGCACCAGATGGCCCATTAATCTTCGTTGATTGTCAGCGGCCCGCAACCTTTGCTAGCACTATTAGAAGCGCTTCCTCTCCCTCCCAGACGTCTTTCTTCTTTCTCCAGCTCTCTTTGCCTTCTGGCTTAGATCATGTGTAGTATCTGTTCTTTTCAGTTTGATCTCTGAAACGTCGCCAAGGTGACATTCAAGATTACTCCAATTTTTTGATGCAGTTACTGGGCCACTGAGCTTGCTTATGTGCAGTAACACCGTGTCGCTGGCGTTGCACTACCGTCTGCTGACGCGAACACACTTTTTCATCAGTCCCTCGCAATTGCGGGCACCTGGAGAAGAGTGCAGCCAGTGAAGGGGTCTTGCGCGCCTCGGGGTTGTGGAGCCACGGACTCGGCATCGCAAGAAAAAAGCAAATGCGAACATATGCAGGCCGAACCAGGCCCGATTTATTAAATGCAAGCGCTCGCTGATCTATAATGCTGCCGGTGCGTGAAGCTCTTGACGACATCCGTTTCTGAAAGACGCCGCTCTATCCTGTTGTACAATACGTGGAGTGGCGATTACTCTCCTGAACGACCATCTTTCATGCGTTTTGTATTCAATCATGCCGGCGTTGGTTTCGGCTTGCCAATCTGCCAGCCCCACTTCCGCAGTTGTTTCACTACCTTCGGTGTTATGGCCAAGGTGATTGGGATGCGGAAGAAAATGAGCGATTTGTGGACACCATACGCGAGCAGGAGCTGCGTACCAAGACCTACTCTCATCAGCACATGCATGCGTGCAAGACCTGCTGTTCGAAGCCTACCTGGATTCTTACTCTTTGCCTGTTCAGCAACCTGATCACCAGCCTCGCGTGCTGCGGCCGCCGCTTCTTCCGCGGCACCCGCTTCTT
>ANSM01007716.1:0-28913 GCA_000347735.1 Cercospora canescens BHU | reverse complement strand
GGAAAGAGCGCTAGGGGCCGGCCGGACGTGGCACGGCGACAGGTGATGCAGGACAACGCGTACGGTGCGCGCGCTATATCTCAGTTGCAAAACTACGGGAAAGAGACGCCAACCCATAACGGAAATGCATATACGATAGAGTCGTCGTATAGCGATAGACAGCTGAAGCTATATTCAACGCATCCGAGGCAATCAGCGACTGGAGACGCGGAGTACTACATAAATCAGCTGCGTGCATATGCCATGACGGACACTGCGGATAGCTTTCAGCAGGGCGCCGGTGTATATCGCAACGCGACAAACTGGGCTCAAGAGCAGCGAGATCGACTTGTTGCCCAAGCAAATGCTACCGTAAGATCTACCAGTATCGATGTGTCGTCTGGCGGGACTGACAGCAGGACCGGTGTCTCTTTCGCGATGGCCAACAACTCTTTTAGATCGGACACGTGCGCGGACGAGCTCGCTCTCCATTATGGCCCGTTATTAGATGAGTCGGATGGGAAAACTCATCCCCGTAGGCGCATGGCTCCGGCAGCCTCGAACAGACCGTATCTTCGCTCAAGTGCACGTGTTCTAACATCTAAACACGAAGTAAGCAATATTACTAATTCGAAGGACTCGGAGACAAGCTCAGGGTTGCGATCCCGAGTATAGCAACAATAGCGATGACGAAGACTATGTCGCTACTAGTGAAGGGCAGGACGAGGACGAGGCTAACGATAAAGACGACGTCCAGACAGCGATTAATAGCCTTCAAATGCCTAACGCAGCAGCATCATCTTCATCAAATATGCAATCTTCGAGATTCAGACTAGAGAATATGCTAGCGAAAAGTATACTCTACTTTAAGATGGATGGTATTCTCGCTTCGATCTATTTGGCAGCTTCTACCTTATTATCGCTCCTTCTACTGCTCGCGTACCGAGTCCCAAAACCGCCCTCTTACAGGTACGTTTTCCGAGCTGTCCTGGCCTAATCCGCTCGGGCCCCTGTTCCTCGGTCTCTGTTCTTTGTAGCGGCATATATGCTAAAGCATCTAGCGAATAATCTAATTCTCCTCTACTACTCTATCGCCGTTATAGCCAAGCTTATTTATCGCTTTAGTCCTAGCGGGAGCATCCTCGTAGATGCGCAGGATCTCTTAGTAAAGTCGAGACTCGTTAGGTGGAGTCCTATTAGGGATCATTAGTATCGACTCTTAATACTCTCTAACGAAGACTGTTCTTCCGTACTGTTTATCCGCCCTCTCGGCAACGATTCTAGCTCTTCCTTTAGTCGCTTTAGCCTACTCAGTGTTAGTTACATTAGGGTTAATAACGCGCAAGAACCACCTTCATTGCAGTATACAACGCTCGGTAAGCACTGTTGTCCGCTACAAGCCCTATGCGCTCCAAAAATCTCTTCTTGCTCTCGCTCTTCGCTAAAGCTTTTATTCGAAGTGCCGTATCGCTAAAGAAAGGGCTAAATAGAATTAATAATCTTTAAAGGAGATGAATTTCTACTGGCCTAGGTCGTACAGCAGCTGCTAACCTAATAGAAGAGACACATCATTGTCTCCTATTTTAATTATGCTTGCTACATAGCATCGGAAGCACAATCTTCTCGTAGCGCTGTGCCACTACGACACTCTACAAAGTAGAAAGTAGAATTGTACGACCGTTGTATAAACTCGACGATAGCGCTATCGTAGACCTATAGAAGGTAGTATGGTGCTTGCAAGATATTAACAGTCTGCACTCGGCCTAGAACAGAGTCTCTAGCATCGCATTACCTATCGTGCAATTCTGAGCAAACTATCCTACTGTGATCCTCAGAGGAGATCTCCTGTAAGTTATGTAGAATATGCGCGCTAAGGCTGCTCCTTGCGGGCGTCGTAGCACCGAGGTCAAGCGCTTGCGTGTGATTAGACCTAAAAGTCGCACCATAACTGCATACAATCGTGTTATCACTCGCTTTGCATACGTGCTTCCTGTCGCGATGCAGCACCAAAGACAGGAAGCAAGCAATGTTTGTTTGGTGGCTCATTGCTGCCCTCGCAGCGGAGCGAAACAATGTGCTAACCGGGACAGAAACGAAGCCGTCGCGATCGTCGTCTTGCTAAGCGCCGAAAGAACGAGCTCTCAGAAGCTACAGACCATGAGGAAGGCTTTCCGAAGAATCTCAACGGAGTGATAGCGCGTGAGTAATGGCCATGCAACAAGGCCTCAACAATACGATCCACAACGGATGCGCAGCTATAAGGCAGGAATCTCGAGCATCAAGAGATCGACACCACTTACCACCTTACTCTCCGTCTCGTGCATGTGAGCGCAATGTCACTCTAAGCATGCTGACTAGCATGCCTCTCATGGGCCGTAGTATAAGGAACGAGCACCCACTTTATTCTCTGCAGCCTGGCAGACCTGGGCCATTACTCTACACGAAAAGTGTATAGACAGGTGCACTGGTCCGCTTACTGATTGGCTGAGATGCTGACCAGTGTTTGCTTCAGTCTTGGGCGGCATGCTTCAGTCGCATACACAGTCCAAATTATGGTGCACAGATCCTTCCGTACCATTCTCAATGCATTCCCACATTAATGCGAGGGTGATTACCTGTAGACTATCTGCTGTACCCGCTATGTTATTATTGCATCCTGTGCAACGCATTTCCGTGGAAGAGCTAAGCGACGACAGTGGTGGGGTCAGCAGCCAATCCTAGTGCTCCACATAATGATGCATATAGTGCAAAGTGGGTATTTGCGCTAGAGCGGCGGTGGTACCCCAGGGGTTCGCAACATCGCTAACGACCATTGCTCGCCCCCGCGCATGAAGACCGCAGGAGTGGGTCGAGTTGCAGGTGACGCAAGAGCACGCAAGCTATTGCATTTCAGGGACTGGATCCACTGACACTTTCTTGTGCACTTCGTTGATATTGTTGCTGCAGAGCTATCATATTTGCAGTAGTCTCAGGGTGGACGCAATGGGCGCAAGCAGACTCGCCATGGAAGACGCGCTTGAAAGGTACGGTCGTCAACGTGTGTGTCGGTCACGAACGTGCCAACACTTCTTCTACTTATATTATATGAACGGGGCGAGTATTCATATCTGACTGATTCGCGGACCGAAACGATTTAACGTTCATAAAGCCGTCGTGTGCACCAGATGTCATTAGTTTGCAAGTGCTTGTCAAGTGGAAATATGGAAGGTCAGTGCTTCAGCCGTCCCCAGGCAAGAATTTGTGGACACGCAAGAGCGATGAGTCCGGGACCATAGCACAGGAAGGCGCCAGCTCTCTGACCGGCTGCGTTTCGATGCAAAGGAAAGTGCAATGGCGAGCGCGACATATGTCAATGCACGTCAGATAGACTCGATTCGGCCGCGAGGTGGATGTGATACTGCTGCCTGGGGTGCTTGCTGCTTGCAGGTAAAGTCCAAAATCTTGTGTTCCATGTTGCGGTTCAGCAGCATGTTCGCGTGAGTCAGGCCTATAAAAGCAACAGAGATGGAGTGAAGCATCTCTATCAGCGCTCACTGGCAGAAACGTGTTTGAAAGAGAGCTTTTCCAAGCTACAGTAACATTAATCGACTTAGATCTGTAGTATGAGTATTGTCTGCTCCGTGTGTCTATGTGGTAGAGCAAGTTTCAACGTAGCCAATCGATTGGCGATCCCCGTGATTCCAAAGTCGACTTGCCGACATCGCAACTTGGTGGACAAATCAAAGAGCGTTTCCAAGGGCACATTCATATGTGTCCGCTGCTTGGGCTTTGCCGCATGTTCGCTTGTGCACTTCGTGCATCATACAGCATATCATAATCGCACACCGCCTCTGGGCTCATTCGCATTTGGCTGTATATGTAAAAGAGCTGAGTCGCCTCTCAGCTGCCATCAGATCTGCTTCTTCTCTGCCCTCTGCTCCTATGCCGAAGAAATCACAAGTCCACCACCCATCTGTGTCGAGTTGCAAGAGCCCTCGTGCTCGACTCGATGGTCAGCAAAGGTGCGTCTATTGTGTCTTGAGACAAATACTCTTCTGATTTCAAATAAGCTACGGTGCCGATACTTTGACAGTGCTGGTTGGACCCGACAGATCTCGGCACACTGTACACAAAGATCTGCTGTGTCAGTAGTCGCCTTATTTCTCCGCCGCCGCAAAAGACTGCTGGAATGGAGACCAGGAAGGACTAGTTCCGCTTCCAAACGACGATCCAGGTACATTTGCACTCTACATCCAGTGGCTGTACAGGGGTCGCATATTTAGCGCCCGAGATATGAGCGACACTGGAGGCAACCGAGAGGAAATCGACCTCCTCGTCGAGGCCTTCGTCCTGGGTGAGAAACTTCAAGATCGTGACTTCAAGGACGCTATTGTCGACTCTCTCATCCATGCAGTCGACACGCCTGACGAGCAAGACACGCGATGGTATCCGAGGCCTGCCACTAGCGATAGGGCATACAGAGGCACTCCGGAGGGTTCGCCTCTTCAAAAGCTGCTGGTCGACATGCATTTTTTTCACGGGCGTGCAGAGTGGTTGGACGGAGCGACCAACACTGATTTCTTGCGAGACCTTGCCAAAGAATTTCTGCAAGATCGAGGAGATTTCGTGACTAGGGCTGATCGGACACGATCACAGCTGGCTGGTTGCTCATATCACAGCCACGGTATCGAGAACGCGTGTTACAGCGATGTTTCGTAGCTTGCAGGTAATGGTGAGAGACCACAAACGATAGTCATATCTGAGTACGACCCAGTCTCGTAGATGCTGTCAGTCTGCTAAGCATTCAGTGCTTCTGTTTCAACTCCTATGGCAAAGCCGCATCAAAGTCACCACCTACATGCCCGAATTCTAGGATGCCAAGCTGCTGCGAGCACACCTCAAATACTGTACCTGCTTGCTGTCTAGAATGTGCGATGACTTCTGCTATCAGTGATGACAAGATGAAAATTTCATCTACATGGTCCGCCTCCCACTTGGCCATCAGCTTTGTGACGTTGACAATTTCAATGTCATCGAACACGCCTCTCTTGTGGCATGCCAGAACGAAGTTCGGAATCTGTCACAGCCAAAGTCGATCAGTCTCTCCGGCAAGCACGTCGTCGTCCATTTTCTGGAATGAGCGCGAGCGAACACGGCTTCTTGTGGAATCATCTTACCACCAGCTATGATTCGGATGCTCTCGACGTCTGGCAACAGGTGCCTCTGGGCTCGGTCTATCAGCGCCTTCGTGGAGATATCCATCCCCTTTATACCGCACAGTACACTCGAAGCCGTGAAGGCGATTGAGGTCATAGAAATTACAAGCGAGAAAAAACACGAACGTGGCGAGATTCTCACTTTTCGGAACTCAGTCGTAATATCGTGCAATATATGCATACAAGAAGGCACTGCACCGCTACGTGGTCAGACGCGTTGCTCGACGCGAGTTCTTCACTTGCGCTGTGTATGAGCTTCGTGCATGCATACTTCGCGCGACTTGCGCTGACGCGTGAGCTGCCTTCATGCGCCGCGCATGTCCCGGCTCGCATATTCTCATGTCACATCGCGGCGCAGTCATTCCCGATGGAATCTCTGCCACAGAGATCGAAGACTCGCAATTGCTCACCTGCAACCTCGTCTACCGAACACATAAAGCAGACGAGATCAATCTCGCCCTAGAACGCTCGAATGCGTACACTTCCGGCCTAGTTCGTTTGAGGTCGCGAGAACGTCTCACCTCATGGACGACAATAGAACCTATTGCATGTTGGTACGAATCATGCATTCCGGATCAGATACTGGGCGTCAGAGCCCTGGGAGCGCCTTCATAACGCTGATTAGCTTCAGCATAAGCTGCAGATGCACTTCCCTGGTCTATGACTCCGTACGTGAAAACAGCTACGAGTGCATATGCACCCGTCTTCCCCGACCTTCGACCTTTCTGCGCGCAAAGCTCTGCAGAAGTCTCATCTGTCCGAGTCTGCTCTCCCTCACGAGCGCCATCTCACTGTGCTCGGCCATGCACGGATACGGGCAGCAAAGCGAAATGATGAATATCGACGGCGCGAATGACCTCCATGGATTAACAAAAGCGACAGGCGATGCTATTCGACAACGTGAAAGTCGGAAGGATATACAGACTGCTTCTATACATATTGAGATACTTCGAGAACACGGGATGCACATCTCTGCTTCGCAGAGTATAATTAATTTCTACGCAGAGTTTGCGGAGCCCGCCATTACAAGTGGAGCGGTTGTGATTCTAGAACGACCGTCAACTGCTAAGCGACTTCGATATGGTGGAAGGTATGACACAGTGCTATCCACGACCAGAACATTACGCGAAGTAAAAGGGCTAGTGTTAATAGTCACGAATAAGGCGATGAGCATCTACGATATTACGATTTGAGACGCGTTTCTTCTTCAGCCCGAGGACAACTTTAACAATTAGGATGCGAAGAAGAGTTCGAAGCTCCTTGATAGACTCCTCTGTGCTAAACGGCCAGACCTCGTGATGTCCTGCTTCCGAGCAAGAAAGCATGAAGGTGTAATTACGAAGCTTTAGCATCCTGGACTGGGAAACAAATCGAACAATTAGTACTATCCTTTCGAAGTCGGTAAAGATCGGCATTAATTTGAGAAGATTGACGCCTTTTATCCTAGCTTTGCGATATCTTACCTTCCAAAGGAGGATTGCTTCAGTCAGCTGTTATAATTGCTGTTCGCCAAAGGTTTTGGGGAGTAGTACGGAACTTAGCGAGAAGCGCGCTGGATTTACGATCTTCGCAAGAGAGCCAGAGCCCGTAAAGTGGACTTAGACCGTACGTGAACGGCCAACAAGGTCCTAGAAGTAGGCTGGGATGACAACCAAGTACAGCAATTCACTTCACGACTGGGGGATATGGATATGTTGTACAGAACTCCTGCTAGCCAGTCGAGCGACATTACTATCGGGACGGGTCACTTACGATTGCGAGGAGAAAATCGATCAAGCAACCGGAGTCAATGCATGACGATAACATTGAGCTATTCAGAAGGTGTCTGATACAGGAGCCGAAACCGGGTGACGGTCCAGTCGCCATCTACCTGTTGGCTACGATGAACATACGGGGCATCTCGATATCGAAAGTCATTAGGCCTGTATTTATGGCTCTAGTTGCGCCGCAGGCTTTCGGAAACTCAAGTGGCTGGCATGGGTTTGAACACAACACTGCTGCGTCTTGCTTGAAAATTTGTGCTTTCGACATCTAGTGTGTCTGTACGATAGTCCATTCGCTTAAAACTTTTCTCATTGCATTCTCGAAGTGCTAGAAACGAAAAGAACAACATATGTCCATCGATCTTTAAGTAAACGATTGCCCTTCTAGTGCTGTGATTATGAATTCCAAGCAAACTCACCTGTAACTTTTAATACATAGCGTTATGGCATAACATGTATATATTCCTGGAGGGCTTGAGCTACAAACAGTGGAGCAAGCAGATACCCCGCTCGCTGCCTAATCTTGCCGTGGATTCCTGCTGCTATATACTTGCGGCTAAAGGGACAGAATTCTTCCAGCTCCTAAAAGGACTTCATATATACATCCATCACCGAGTGCGAATACTACTCCTCCTTGACGTTGCTTTGGAACACTTTCTTAGCATTGTCCGCCTTGCTATATAAGCACATCAAGCATGCTCCTTTAGCAGGTACATTGCTTTGACAGTCGACCGATGTGCAACCGACATCTCTTGTATTCCGCCACACCGACTGGGGTAAAATGACCAGTTTCGGTTGAGAACTGACTACTTTAAAACTGTACTTGGCCGTCTAATGGCCCCATGCCTCAATCGTGCCAGCCGTGCTCCTGTATCAATAGCGCATGCAGAGGCACTTCGGAGAGCTCGCCTCTTGAGTCTTGCATATTGTTTCGGTCTCCACCACCGATCGAGCCATGACATGTGTAGATATGAGGATCCGCTGCGGAGTTGCTTTCCTCCGGCATTCACAGAAATGCTACAACACAGTGCTCTTCCAAGCAAGATAAACAGACGTTAGAGTACCGCAACATAACAGCATCATCTACCATGTCTGTGTCTCTCCATAATATTCGCGCAGCGATGGGGCCGCAGCTCAATACCCAATGTCGACGTAAACCCTTGCAATTTGCTTCTCCAAATCACTACGTCGACTTCGATGTTGTGACTTGAGCAATTTGAATGCAAATACTTCCTGCTTGGACTGGGCGTCGCAGTCCCGATCCCATGTGAGCTCCTCGACTTCTATCGCGTGGTCGATCTCCAGCTCTGTGAGAGCTTCGCTTAAGTCTTTTAACTCATCCTCATAATTCAGAAGATTCAGAGCAACGCATGAGCCGTATGATTCTATTGCGAAATCGATCCCTTCCTTGACGGGTTCCGGGGGCCATCGATGGGATATTAGGCCCAAGATCTCGTCTACCAGTCGACTAGTCAGGCAATGGATCCCGAACGCGCATGCCGCCGTCCCGGCGCCGTACCCCGCATCAAACAGGGAAAGATTTTTCCAATGACTGCGTATGCGGTCATGGAACTCAAGCATCTTAGGAAGCTTCGCAATAGTGGTATCGTCACACAACAAAAGTAGATTAAAGTCTCGACTCAATAATGTGCACATCGTTATACGATGTACAACCATGTTCTCCGGCACGTGCCATTCGAATAGATATTCATTCTTGTAAAGTCGACTTTGCTCGCCAGACCAGCCTAACTGACGGGCGACCTCCTGTGCGCAATGCAACTTCACGTCTTCATCTGAGCCCGGCAGGATGAATATAATCTCGATTTGTTCTGGGCCTTCGCCTTCGAGAAACTTGCTAAATGCCAAGTGAACTGTCCGCAGGAAATTGGTCGTCGTGGATACAAGCGCAGTTGGAGTGGTTTCCCTGGGCTTACTGTGTGCTTCGAACTTACGCAGAAGCTCTTTCGTTCGTAGTGGAGTGGCCGTCCCGGCGGATGAAGTATGTTTCCCACAGTCTAGGCGCCCTGCACTGGAACCGGAGCAGCAGCGGAACAAGAGATCCGGCACTGCCATGGTTGTGATGATGCCCACCTCGTGAGAAGGTGTAGGAGAAGTCGGGTTGTTTTCAGGCCTCCAGCCTGTGGCTTGACAAGATTCATATCTGAGCATGATGTGCAGGCTTTACTGCTGGAGGTGGTAGCAGCGATCACTTTGAGTACGCCTCCCGCTGGACCACCTATACCAGTGAAGCCATCCACCAATCATGTCTTCATGCTCGCCCTGGTCAATTTAGGCGCTCTTTCTGCCATCTTCCGAGCCAATAAGCATTGGCACCGCTAAGGAGCAATCTTTACCTACACATGCTTAGCGGCAGAGATAGAGGCGCGCAGCCGAGGAGCAGACATCGCCCCGCCGAGAGGAAGGCACGCGGGTTGGGCAAGCCGAAGATAAGCCATGCGAGTTGCGAGGGGAGCAGGTCGCAGCTCATAGCTCCGTGCGTTGGGGAACTCTTAAATCAATGGGTTTCCATTTCCCAGTAGAAGACCAGAGTATGTAGGTGTACCCTGTCGGCTTCTTCGCAGTACCTTTGCTCCAGGGTGGTTAAGATGATGTTAAGTTCTTCCGGCTGAGCGGCTCTGTTGGCAGCCTCGTTGCGATCTTGCCCATATTTTGCAGCCTGTAGCTTTATGGCCACTTCCATCATCGCCTTTAGTCGGCCAATCGTTGTGAACGGCACGGTAAAGCAATATGGAGCGGGGGTTGCTTCCCCCAGAAACCGACAAAGCCACTAACGACATAAGCTAGTCCTTGCGCAACGAAATTGCAAGACGAAGCCGAACACAATGCATGCTGCACGCGAGCACGCTGCAGCCATGCTGATCTGAGAACGTTGTTTTTATGCTCGCCATACTTCTACCCTGCAGGTGAGAGGCTCCGTCGGAGCCGTGGGGCCGGAGCACAGCGTCGGATCTGGTCCAGAAGTACATAAACTTGTGCTGCAAAGATAAAGAAACGTTCGATGGTACGGGAAATTCATATCTCAGCCAATCAGCAATTGGACTGGTATACCTGTTCACACATTGTTGGGAGATGGAGGACCACAATAGTTTTCTATTCGCCGGATCTCGCTGCGGTCAAGCTGAAGCATACTACCGCTTAGCCAGACCTCTGCCTTGTACATTATGTTAGGGTGCACTGCAGTACTGGCTGCAGGTTTGAGTCGCGTGCACCAAACCAATGGAGGAGGTACTGCACCTCTTCAGGTAGCTATCAATTTCTCACAGAACTTAGTGGCTGTCAAGATTCTCCTGCTGGAAGATGAAGCTGATGTTAATGCAGCACGGACCCAACAAGACAACAAATAGGTTGCTCAAGAGATTCGTACGTGGTCGCCAACACTATATTCGTACTCTACCACAGACTTGTCTTATTGTAAATCCCTTCATACAGTTCAGCGTTGGCCACCAAGCCGGCCACGTGGTGCAGGCCTGGTGCAGCCCTCATCCAAACGGCCACTCTTCAGGTGGATCCATCTCACCTTGATGGGATGCATACTTGGTCGGTGCATCTTTACAATCGCAGGAAACGAAGCAGACCTTCGAAGGTCTCTGGACCTTGGACTTTTTGTAACGTTTCGCACAAACGGAACATTCTTTCACAGAGCTGGTACCACACTCCATACAAATAGGAGCGCACACCGCGCTCATGCTCTGTTTCCATTATTGATATGCCAAACCATCAATGTGTCGAATAGCAGTTTCCATTGCATCGTCCTTCGTAAGGTCTTTGCCATGCTGAAGAATCGTTGTAATAATGGTATACGTTCGATGGCATTATTGAAGACCGGATGTAGATAGGTTATAGACATTAAGAAAAAACCTTCGGGTACAAACACGACGACTGGACGGGTGCGCGGCTACTCATACCACTAGCACTGCAAAGCCAAACTCTGCTACAGTAAGAGCAAGGACGGTTTGGATGAGCTATCTGACCTCTTGTAGATTAGAAGTTGTAAAGAAGTATCTACTACTCTACTTAACAGGTACGGTCTAGTAGACACAAGCACCACAGTAGTCGCACTCTGAGTCGCACGCTGCAAAGTCTTCTGCCTCTCGTTCAAACTCGTCATGATCACAGAAACTTATGCTTTCCAACAGGTCCTCGAGGTTGACGGTGTGATGGACTGGCACAGCCGCTCTATCCTTAATTGCTTTACCGCTCTAAGATTTGTGCAACATCCCGACCTTCTTCTGTGCAGGTATCGGCTGCTAGTACCGCCACCCTACTAGCGCCTCCGCCACGTGCTTTCCCTTGCTGTCGAAAGCTTCGGCCTGAGACTGCTTGATGCGTCTCTCCGTCTCCTCCAAGATCTTGTTCTACCAGGCATCACAGAGCTTTGGTCGGTACACATTCCAGAGATTTGGCATGTGGATCACGTCCTGCGTGCTGTAATCCAAGATTTCCTGGGCCAGTGGTCTCTAATCGAACATAGCATAGTCGCCTCCGAGCTCTGGGGCGAAAAGCTCACAACCCTTCTTCTTAACTTTGTCCCAATTCATTTTCTTAGCGCTACTGAGAGTCGAATCTCTCTCGATGCATTTTGCAAGTCCATTGACATATTTTCGGTTAGAGGCCCTTGTGGCAAGCTGCATCAACTGGAGATCGCAAATTCCCTTAACACGGACGCCGTATAAAGCATAAAGCGCGTCCGAATCATGCCAGATGTCGAAAAAGACCTTGGCAATGTCTGCAGACTCGAGGATCTGCTGCAGCGTTCGTCCATTAGTAGCTTTTGTCGTGAAAGCCTCTCTGTTTAGCGCAGTGACGTCGATCAAATGCACTGTGTCCTGCGGGTGTACGAGTATCGTAACTAAGGAGATTGTGCCGTGACGGGACAGATTGTTCCCCTCAAGGTTAACATATAATTTTGGAGGGTAGCCCTTGCAATCCGGAAGATCGTCGAGAAACGTGATGAGAGCGCTGCAAGTATCAATCAAGGTAGTTATCATGGCTGCTGTGTCGACAAAAGCTCTCGAGAAGAACTAACTATAAATATGTGACCTACGGCAGCTGAGCTCTACTAGCTGTGCTTTGACCCAGACCGGAGCTGCGGCAGCCGTAAGACGAGACGAAAAGCCACTGCTATACCACGACTTCTGGAACCTTCCGCTGTTTGACCCTAGGCGCTTGAAGCAGAGTAGCAGCGACTCCGCGAATAATTACTCTGGGTCCCAATGAAATGCAAAGTTCACATCAGATCCGTGCGCGGAGACAGCTGCGAAGCATCGATGCTAGTCGTCTTAGTCTACCCTGCGACTTTCTACGCACAAAGGTTCTTGGGCTTGGTAGGTCGATGCTGCTATTTCTCCTCGTCGAGTAATAACCAGAATTTTCGTTAATCGACAGAGAGGAGATCGCCATTCGTAGCAGCACTATATGTACGCGCCCCATAGGTGGCTGGGCACGTGAGAGACAATACACAGCAATCGTAGACACTTACAATGTTGCGAACTTTGTCAACGTGATCTGTGTTTTCGAAGTAACATACGCCCTCTCCGACGTATTTGTTAGCGAGCTTGTTAGTTGCACAAGTAGCGTAGACAGTAGTGCTGCTAATAATAGAGGTAGTGAGTGAGGCTAATGTTGACACACTAATAGCAGTTGTGACGGTAGTAGCGGTCTGTCCTATTTCAGACTTAGTTTTCGATCGTCGTTCCTCTATCGCGATCGTGACTACACCTCTGCAGGCCCAGATTGGGCTGGATGGATTCGAGATAGCCTACTGATGCTGTTGCTGCCATGTGTAGACGCTCTGAGTATTGTTGTGCTGGTGAACCCAAAAAGTATACTCCTCTCTATGGAGTGTTCATTACTTGCCTGCAACCGCGCGAGGAGAGACGCAGGTGCACCAGTACTGCCCAACGTTATGCCAGACCCGGTAACCTCAACGATGGGCAGGCTTTGTAAGACTGACGCAACTACCAATGGTTTCATCGCTGTCAAACGCAATGTGAGCCGATTGCACGAGCGATTGGTGAGGGACCAGCCGCACGCTGCGGTTACGCGTGTATTATGGAGGCTACAACGGAGCGTGGAAGTTTAGCGTCAAACAGCTCTGTGCAGCGTCGGTCTAGCTGGGAATGCCTCAGACAAATATACAGCTGCGAGGTTGACAGCGATATGAGATCTTTCATAAAGTAGTGCATTGGTTCGATTCTCAGCTTAGAGTGTTGAAGAAAGATCAAAGAGAGAGTTCGAGTAGCAACTCTTAGGTCGGTCATACAAACTATCTAGGGCTATAGCGAAATAAAGTGAGTGCTAGCAGGTGGCAGACTACTGCGCCCGGTTTGTAGGAGGAAGCACAATGCTCAGTCGATCTCCGATCCGCAGTAATATCAGCCCTACCCTTCCGAATAAGCATATAATCGGATCTTTGATTGCCCGATCACCGACAAGACACTCTTATGTGCACACACAAGGAGGGAACTACGGCAACGCACAATAGTTATATCTGAGTACGACCCAGTCTCGTAGATGCTGCCAGTCTGCTAAGCGTTCAGTGCTTCTAGGCAGAATTGTCGTGAATTAACCTCTCCAGAGTCGTGTCCGTAGCAAGCCTGCCTGACTCCATGGCTGTATGATGATGATTGCGTCTTATCTCTGCCTCTTTGCCCGCGATCGGAGTCGCGAGATGCACGATGGCAACAATGGTAGACGCCGTCATTGTTGCCGCTTGGTACGACTCGGACAATAACATCGAGGTCGTGCGCAAGATAGTAAAAAGAGCTATAGGACCCGACTGAGTGGAGTCGCGCGCCAGATGGTTAAGTATGAGTTGAGCACCCTTCGGTGATGATCTTGTTGGCAAGTCCCGGTCGCGCCAAGCCAATGATGAGGGGAATTGTTGACCTCTTCGCCAAGATCTGGCCGCGTACCGACGCCACTAAATGGGGCGGTCGCGCTATTCTAGAATTGGACTTTTCTCATTCTTAAAATCGCTTTCGCCGAAGGCAGGCTAGCGTCCTTTGGTCGATCTGGCGCACATGCAGGGATGATGCTCGTTCCCTGCAATCTGAGATGCTGCCGATCTCAAAGCTCGATAGCTGCACGTTTCTGGCCTTATCTTGGAGCTCTCTGGACCATTCTAAGCACACCTTGCATGTGAGTGGGACTTTATGCGGTCAGAAGGCGGCGACCTCAGAGGTATCCCTTCAGATGCTCCACGATGCTCGTGGGACTCGAGCACATATATACTCCGGTGGCTTTCACTGGCGGCCATGTTCGATTGTTCGCTGCGAACTTCTAGCAATCTCCACTCCCGATGGCTGCCGGTGCGACAGAGATGACCCGAGCATGGGGCTTGGATCGTGATGATGCCAGCGCGCAATTTTTCAGTGATCTTCAGTCAAAGCTCTCTTATGAGTTCCGCGATCCGGGCCTGCTTAAACAGTGCTTTTTAGCAGGCGACACCAATAGCCCCGACCGCGAGGGGCACCGAGGCCTTTCTCAAGTTGGTGACAGTCTGATGGGATTTGTCGTGATATGCAATGGAACAGCGAGAGGCCTGTCCCGAGGTAGACCTCAGCATGCCCAATTTGAATGTGTACTGACGCGGAAAATGTAGCTGTACTACAAACATCGTCCAGTGAAGTGAAGAGCAAGGAACATTGCTCCAGAATCGCGAAAGTGCTTCGACTTGACCAGTGGCTAAAGCTTAGCGAACGACAAATTCATGTTGGCGTACAGCCAACCACACTGAAGAATGCTGTAGCGGCGTTGATCGGGGCTGTTTGGCAGGACTCGTCCTGCGATTATCACGCCGTGCTGGAGGTGATGATACAAATGGGGTTAGTCAAGGGAGTTCCATAGCGCAGATGTTCACTGACCCCGATGAACTAGCCTGCTGAACAACGCGGAATATCATGACCGACAGCGAGAGGCTCCACAAGAACACGTGGAGCAAAGTGATCTGTACTGGCAATTCCTGTCGGAGAATGATCGTACAGTTGAGGGTGCGATCCAGTTGCAATCTCCGAGCACGATTAGCGTGCTATCGCAAACGATGAGCCGGTCCACGTTCCCCAGCGTTTGGTCGCAGCCCGTTGGATCACTGAATGAAGAACAGAGGCAACAGTCCATGTCCGCCTTCAGCGATTGGCATTGGCCTATGCAGAGCCCTCACGGCGCGTCCATGCAGACCGTGAGCTCCGGACTCTCAACGACGGACGTAGCACTTTCGTCCAGCGCTCAAAGCTCCTCGAACTCGCAGGATCGGTTGACGCTGTTTGAAGCTCACATGTCAGACGTGCCGGAAATGCAACAAACATCAACGCCCACGGGACGTACTGAGGATCTAACACTGTCCATTCCGGAACCAGATTCGGAACAGAACGAGAGTACTCAGGGGGGGTTTTCTACATTTTCATCCTCTCGGAGGTCGCCAAACTCCTCAAGAGCGCGAAGATCCGGTGGAGGTCGAAAGTCGAGTGTTTTGAGAGGCAATCGAAAAGCGCTAGGAAGGCCTCGGGCAGACAGCGCCGCAAGCCTGATCGATAATTACGTCATTTCAGAGAATGCGAAGGGCCACAGTCCGGAACGTCATGCCGCCGTTGTTGTCGCGATGCAGAACTACCGTGCGATGATCGGGAATGTTCCCGGGAAAGGCCAAGCTGGACTCGCCGCACTGGCCGTCTCGGTCGGTGACAGCTCAGCACTCTCAATTCTCAAAGCTGCAATCCAGGGTTTACGATCGCAAAGCTTTGGCGACATTGTTTGCATAGACAGGGCCATGAGTATTCCAGAGCGTTTGCGCGCGATCAATTCCGCAGAGGGTCGTATCGAACTTCTCCGGTTGGTACGCAATTATCACACCATGGCGCTATGGAGAGATCTCACGACTACTAGCCAGGGCCGGACAGACGCATTCGTGATTAGCACACCAGAAAGCCTTGCAACAGAGATTCCAAGACCTGGGAATCCTCTCCACATTAGCAAGTCTCATGTTAGCCAAGGTATGATTAACCTTGAGGGTACCACAGAGGGCGCTCCGGCAGCACCTATCCTCACACGTCTACGCAAGTTGGGCGAGAGACTGGATCGATTCGCAAGGGCATGGGGCGAGGGAGTGTTATTATTGCTTGGGCATTCGTTGACTGATACACGGTCGGTTGCGTTCTTCGCCATATCCTGTTTCCCTGCTGATCACTGTGAGCAGAATCTTGGAACCACGCGACGGGGACTTTGATCGATTTGTCGAATTATTAGACCGCTTTGAAGGTGCGCGGATCCGGGAAATCAGCATAGCAGCTGAGCAAGTTCTTCAATATTTCCGTGCTGGAGACTGCGAGTCCGCTTCGCTGGTGTTGGAAACAACCACCGATGAGGAGCTTCGAGAAATCCCGCGGTTGTCTCACCAGTTTGTCGACCTCCTAAGGCCTTTGGCCGCGGATTCGAGAGCAGTGGCCTCCGTTGGCTCGAGCGTACCATCCTCGGTCCACCTGTGACAGAAATTGTCTGCTCTAGATTCCGCCTTGGTGCAGTATCGCCTTCTTGGTCATGTAGATGATGGCTACACATTGCCTCTTGAAGATGGCGTTCTCTTTCTAGCTTGCTGAACATGATGCAATGCGTTATGCGACACTTTCGTCCGCACGGTATTGAATGAACTGAGGACTAGTTTTCGCCTTTACGCGTGCCATTCTCTGACAATCTCAACGGATAAAATGTCTTGCGTGCTCAGGTGATCCCGCATCGCTTAGTGCTACGCAATTATCTGCAAGATTGTCATATTGAGCAAATCGTAAATCCTTGAGCTTCAGAACACGTTGAAAACATGTCCAATTCACAGGTAAACGACCAGAAAATTTTGTTCGAGCGGGGGGACTGGGATCTATGACGAGATGGCATGTCGCTGTAGCACCAGGATCAATCCATTCTCCACATCTCTTCTTCATTTCTTCTCGCCTCTCTTTGCTGAAAAGGTACACAGTTCTTTACTTTTCAAATAAGAACGTACCTCCACCGTGGCGGCTGATCTAAGATCTCATAGACATAAGTTACCTCAGGCATGTCAGGACAAGATCGAGGACGTGAAAAAGCCGGGCAGAGGGTGCTGGGCCGTGATACAGGTTCTAGCCGTGGTACTGGATTAGGTCGGGCAAAGTCTCATCATGAGCGCTTACCATCTCGTCCGCGTGGTAGGCATCAGGGCTCGTTCGTCCATTCGAAATGTCTGGCGCCAGAATAATTTGGTATGCAAACCACCCACCTCACCAACCCAGGGGAGCCTCAAAAGAGCCTGTAGAGGAGATTCCCGGCCCGGACAAGTCAGCCATACAGGTCGTGGTGGTCCGCGCCAGTCAACCACTCTTCTCGCGTAAGGCACGCCGTTCGTTTGCGTTCCGAGCGGTACTCATCAGAATATAGCCCGAACTATCAGCCCATGGAGTATGAGGCTACAAGATAGCGCGAGAAAGAGCTGCTCGCCCGGAGCCTTGGAGGCGATTCCACCTCTCAGCCCTCGCTGCCTCTACGGCCTGGATACGGGGCTCAAGGAGAGCCACTGGTTGTATGGACGACCTAATTTCACCTCCAATTGCGGGATTCCGTCTCCTACCGCCATGAAGCCAAGGTGACGATGAAAGAGACGGCAGTCTCTCGAGGAACAAAGAAACAGAGCGTTGAGCTCCTTACCAATGACTCCATCAAGCCGCTGCAAGTTGACGCTGTCAGTGATCTGCGTTCCGAGATGATCACGCGGCAAAGCCTCAATGACAAACTGACTTAGACCGTCGTATATGTCGCGGAAAGAGAGACCGCCTCGAAGGACGATGCAGAAGCATTCGATATGACGCTTGCGCCAAGCGGCACTCTCAATGTTTCTGATCCCGTTGGTTATAGCACATCTCCCTAATCCGCCCGCTACGTTGCCCATAACCAAGAGTTGCTGCAAGCGTTGGATGTCGTGGTCGGTCACAAGTCCAGAACTGACTCGAACGTCGTCACGGTCGGTAGGACAAGTCGCGTGAGCAAAGTGCCAGATTAATCGCGAGTCTTCCTCGGTGGCGGATTAGAGCCTTGTGATCCTTCGTCTTCAGCGTACGGGGGGACGACTGAGCGGGTCCTGGTCAACGTGCAAGTCAGGAACTACCTCTTCTGATACCAGTCCCTCTTACTGCTGTTATCGACGAGTTCAGGACCGCTAAAGGCATGCCGCACACATTGAGCCCATTTCTACGGCTCGTGTCAGTGGAAGTCACACACATCCAGCGGCATGCGAAAAGTGGCGCTACGGTACCGCATTACAAGACTAGACTCGGTCTCGCCAGCAAGAGAGATGGGAATAAGCTCACTAATCCGCACGAATCACCCGAGATAGTGGGAATACAAAGGAGCTGCAATTCTGACTAGATGGCAGTGGTGCCGCAATAAGTGCCAGTACTGCACAAGAGAAGTCAAACAAGAGTGAAGCGAAAGTGGCAAAGTCACGCGAAGGAGCTTATATCACCGTCTTTGACTTCTCTCGGAACAGTAAGTTCTGGTCGACCGTGTTCAATCTTCCGGCTGATTACGATCGGGTAGAACATCACGATAGCGGATCCGTCCCTGCCAGTACTCAACGTTGGAACTACTTCCGAACCATCGCATCTACCCTTTGAGGTTTGTGATGTGCGTTCCGGCCAGGTCGCCCAGAGCAAGATCAGCCTCCAGCAGACCGCGCAGATGATCAGGTTTGCTGTGCGTCAGCCATCGGCAAATGCCCAATCAATCACGACCGTGGGCTTAAGCCTGCTCTAGCTGGAGCGAGACACCCCCGTACGTGACTAAGAAATGCTCGTGGAGCCACCATACTGACCAGGAATATTTGTCCACCAGCTTATTACGCTGACCTGGTGCGTGAACAGGCACGCTGTTAGTCGTCTGCATATTTTGCCCGCTTTAGTACCATCCAGCGTTCAGAGCGGTAAAACGGGAGTCGATGTATCGACGGACATCAGCTTGCATCCTGGAGTGAAGGTTAAGGTGTTTTACATTTGGGGAATAATTAGTCATGTTAGATGTACCTCTCCAATCATGAGTTGCAGTACTGGCCAGATATGAAAAAGTGAGCCGCGTAACAGGAGCAGGAGCGATTGGCCATAGATGAAGGCACGCGAGTAGTGGGGCAGACATCGAGGTCAAATATTTCGACGTTCTCTGTGCAGCTCATTGTCCAAAACGACGAAGTGTTGCATGCACTGTCTTGTCAGCAGATAAGTTCTACTGCTGCGCCCGATAGAGCGCGCGGGCGGCGAATTGTCTGTTCAGCTGCAGGTGTCGTGGAGGTCAAGTAGTGATAGGTGGGGTTGCGTCCACCCCGCTCTTTCCCATCATCCGGATTTATCGACTCATTTTTTGCATTCTCAAAATTCCTAACACTCACGGAAAGCGAGAAGCGGCAAGTATGGCTTCAATGAGTGTGTCACCAGAAATACGCGCGTATCAGCGCGAAATGTTCGAACGCAGCATGGAAGGCAATCGGATCATTGTGGTGGGCCTAGCAGAGTCTATGTGGAACAACACTATTGCATCAAGCGTTAACGTAGCAGCAGATGGATACCGGCAGTGGAAAAACACAAGTGTACGTATCTTGTGTATCGCTTTTGCTTGAGGCGACTGATGACGAGTCTTCCAGGGCCATTCTCCGTATTCAAGCAGAGCTGGACCGATGTGGTAACGATCAGGTACATACGATGATTCAGTCTTGGGAAACGGACAAGTGGCTGATGGGAGGCGACACTCAGCGTGTGTGGTTTCTCGCTCCGACAGTCCAGCTATGCGAGCAACAGAGCGACGTAGTTCGACGAGCACTGCCTGATCATAGGGTAAGACTCGTTACCGGACGGGATCATGTGGACAAATGGAGTGATTTGAACACTTGGCGCTCCGCATTGGATGGTTACCGGATTGTCGTATCAACACACGCGGTCTTGTCAGATGCCTTGCAACACGGCTTTGTGAGTCTCTCTTTAATAGCACTCTTGGTATTTGACGAAGGTGAGTCGTCGGGGCTATGCTCTTTGTGCGATAGGACTGATTCAGCTGAAGCACATCACTGTACCAAGAACCATCCAGCGAACGTCATCATGAAACTTTTTTACCGCAATCTGAAGTCTCGCGGAGAACCAACTCCACACGTGATGGGCCTGTCTGCCAGTCTGGTCAATGCATCTAGTCTGAAGTCTTTTCGGTAGGTGCAAAAGGAAACAAAGAAATCGCCGACCGTATGCTAATCAATAGGATGGCCAGTACGGTAGAAGATAACCTGGATGCGCTGAGCGTCACACCACGTCTTCATCGAGAGCGTCTCATGCGACACGTTCATCGCCCGGAATGCCAAGTCATACATTATCGGAAGACACACCCAAACCACCAGAGCTCCAGTCATTGCGTAAAAATTCTGACCCATGCGATGCGTTGCAGCGCCAATGTCAATATCGACCCGGAAAACGGGGCGGCGTCCAACTCCAAGCATGTTGCCGAAGCGGAAACTCACAATGCACTGAAAAAGTTGTTGGAGACAGCTAAATACGTGGAAGCTGAATTGGGGCTTTCTCCTGCAGACTTCTTCTTGCGCGAGACTGTGGCAACATTACGTGCGAAGTCGTTGGCAATACTCGACGTCAACCTTGATGTGACCGACAGAACGCTCTCCAGGATCTTATACCTTCTCGATCACCCGACGTCGAACCACTCTATTGACACATGTGGAAAATTTCTGGAAGTATCGCACAAAGTTGAATGCCTGCTCGTTTACCTTCTGGAGGGTTCCGAGAGTGAGCTCAGTGGCATTGTGTTTGTGCAACGACGCATTGTTGCCAGGATTTTGTGCGAGATTCTCAATCATCGTTCGCATGCCAATGATAGGCTAAGATGCGTTTATAACGTTGGCACTTCAGACTCGTCCAAGAAGAAATTCGGAATCACCGACCTCATTGACCGGAAGTACCATGCAATGGCGCTGCCCACTTTTCGACAAGCGCAAGCAAACATCATTGTCGCTACCAGTGTACTTGAGGAAGGAATCGATGTGCAAGCCTGCAATGTCGTCGCATGTTTCGATCTACCTCCGAACATCAAATCCAACATTCAACGCCGCGGACGTGCACGACACAAAAGTTCGCGTTATGCTCTTTTTTGTAGACGACCTTGTTGACGCTGACAAACTCGTGCAATGGGAGGGCCTCGAGTCCGAGCTGAGGAGAAAATGTCAAGAGCATCGAGAGCTTGGCGACATCGCCCGCTCCATAGAGGCGCAACATGAGGAACAGAATTATTGTCTGCAGACTTCGGTGTATGTCTTAAGCTTTACATCCATGTGGGATAGTGCTAATCTTGACACATTCTCTCCAGTGCCAAGATGGATGCAAACGCCGCCTTGCAGCACTTATACAATTTCTGTGCGCAGCTGAGATGTCATCCACTCGCCGATTCGGAGCCACAATTTTCCTATCAAGCGACTGGTCTGGGCTTTGTTACGTCCAGCGTCGCTTTACCCTATAGTGTGCCACTAGTAGCTCGATTTGCTTCAAGCAAGCGATCTTGGAGAACTGAAACAGCCGCGCGAAGAGATGCTGCATTTCATGCCTACGCCGCCTTGTGGGAAGCTGGCCTTCTGAATGAGCACCTACTACCGATTGCGGAAGAATGGGATCCGAGCGAAGGGCTACAGCGCGCACCGCCTCCAGCCAGGTTCACGGTTGAGCAGCCCATCTTCTGGATGTCGCCCGATGCGAAAGACGAATGGCACAGATTGGAGATCAACTTGCGACCAGTACCCACCATGGCGAATCTCTCGTTGTGCCACCGATCCGGGATGAGAGCCATATTGCATGTCCGCCGGTGGTTGGGCACTCCACCGCCCCTCGAGCTGCGATGGAGCAAAAGCGTCGCAATTGAAGTCAAATATGCGTCAGCCGTACCAGAAGAGAGACCTACATCTCAGGGTTTCACGACTATGACTCGTTTCCCACGCATGGTGCATCGAGCTGCACGGGCTCCGAACCATTGGCAAGATGAAGATTCGCTATTGGCGGTATTCCAGCCTCTCAGTTCAAATTTCATGTCCTCTGACCACACAGAGAAAGCTGCAATGAGCATTTATGGTCAAGAGATAGCAGGAATCGTCCGGGTTGAAACCAGGGGCAACAAGCCCTATCAGTTCTGTAGATGGAATCGGAATGGCCAGCTAGTCTGTACGCCGCTGCCGAAACACCATGGCTTCCCGCTGGCGGCGACATGTCCCAAGATGTATCCCAAGGCTAGAATCCGAGATTCATTAGATCCGGAACGGGAGCGTGACGAAACCTTTCCCGCAGACCACCGCACGATTTCTGCGATCTCTATGGACGTTGTAAAACTCGGACTCTACATGCCAACAATACTACAACAACTTCATGACTTCACCGTAGTCCATCAGATCATGACCGAGAGGCTCTCTGAGCTGAACTGCCTTGATCGTGACCTAGTCAGAGCGGCCATAACTGCACCATTTGCAAATCGACCAGTTGACTATCAGCGACTAGAGTTCATCGGCGATTCCGCACTCAAATTTATCGTCACTCGACACCTGTATCTCGCACATCCCAACTGGCCGGAAGGTTATTTATCCCGTCGTCGGTCATTTTTAGTCTGCAATGCAACTCTTGCGGGCGCGGCCATTGAAGCAGAACTGGGTAAGTATATCATTTGCGATTCAGTGAGCTACAGGGACTGGAAGATACCATCCGTGTCGTCTTCGGGAACCAAGCGGGAAGTCTCCACGAAGCTATTGGCGAACGTTCTTGAGGCACTGTTCGGTGTTGCCTGGCTTTGCGGTGGCACCGAACTCGCCTCGGAATGTATAAAGTTGTTCATCCCGCAACTCCTGCCTTCTTCCGTGCCGCCACGGATGCATCTCACGCCGATAGAAAGATCGCCTCATTGCATGGAAGTGGAGCACCTGATCGGATACACATTTCGCGACCCGGAATTACTGTCCCAGAGCTTGAATCATCCCTCGCTTGCTCAAGTGAAGAGGACCATATCATATGAGCGGCTAGAATTCTTAGGTGATGCCGTTCTGGACTTTCTGCTCACTGAAATCTTCACCACACGACTGGAAACCCTCACACCAGGCGAAATGACCCAAATTCGATCGGCCGTGGTGAGCGGGGATCTCCTTAGCTTCATGTGCTCCAATCTGACGCACAGCACTACCCACCGTGCAATCGTTCCCGACGCTACAGAAGGATATCTCGTAGAGATCAGTGAACGGCACGAGCGCTCTCTCGCCGATCACCTGCGTTTTCATCCAGAGCTCGCCGAGATCCATCACGGAAACCGGGAGCGTTTCAAGACTGCACGATGCTCCATCGCAGACCATCTGGAGACTGGCGGCTTCCATCCATGGAATGAACTCAAGACTTTGAAATTGCACAAAATGTTCTCAGATCTGATTGAGAGTATTTTTGGTGCAATCTTCCTGGATTCAGGAGATGATTTCCACGCATGTCGCTCTTTTTTCGATCGTCTAGGCCTGTTACGATACGCATGGCGTTTGATTAATGGCCAAGCCACCGCGACAGAATCTGCAGACGCATCTCACCGTTCATACGAGCCAGAAACCGACCTTTGCACCATTTGATCAGACATGAAAATATCCTTGAAATACAAAATAGATTATTGCGAAATAGAGCGATAACGCTGGATCTAATCGCACAGACTGTTCCTATCAGACGGACATCCTTTTACTGCCACTGTAGATCTCGCCGATTAAGCAATAGCATTGAGATTACGACTCGGGACGTCCTTGGATATTGAGCCTGACGAGCATCATATTTTTTGATGCAAAGACGCGATCGCATGGATGAGCTTGTCCGTACATGGCGAGGATAGGCTCGCAGCTGTACCCACAATACCGGCACCAGGCAGTCACCAAGACAGTAAATATTGTCAATTTAGGAGAGCACAGGTGACTTCACGGAGATGTCAATCGTGAGATGAAAATTTCTGTAGCCGTTCATATCAATGCTGTGCCATTGAGCTTGCCCAAAACTCGTTCCTGATCCCCAAGTATTGTCGATCCTGCTCACCTCCTGGTCGCAAGATGGCGGGGTATCATGCACGTTATATGCAGAGATATGGCCAGAAGCAATGCGTCTTCCGACACGCATGACTCATCGGTAACGGCCGCAGCACTGTTCGAAGTTGTACCTACCTTGACTTGAATTCCTTCGCCTCTCGCCAGAATCACTACTGTCACCAGAAATCTTTGTACCTGACACTTAGAGTGGTCCCTTAACCATTACATTGAGCCTTCCGTCAGAAATGGACTTGGCACGGCGCAAGAGGTTCTTCGCGGCCGTCATCTCTGGTAAAAAATCTGTCCGGAATGCGAGCGATGCGGCGTTATTTGTAACGTCCGTCAAGGACAATCTGGATCCTCTGCAATGCCTCACCAGACTTTGCGAGACGAAAGATACTATGATCACAGTCCGCCAGGTGCTCATGGTCGACTTGTCCAACAAATCTCTGAATGGCTATATTTCTCACTTCATATTATACTTCGCCGTTGAGAAGTTGAGGCAGATTGCAGGCGGCTCGCTACTTGTGGACTTTTTTGCCGGAATTCTCATACCGGATTTGCTTTGGCGGTCATATCGAGCAGCAGCAAAGGCACATGAGTTAGATCAGGACGGCCTTTATGCTTTTGGAAGCTTGATCTGGAATCTGTTTGTACTTAGTCCCCCTTCGATGAAACTCGCTGAACACCTCGACCTCACTGCGACAGCACAAGAACTACTGCAATTGCAACTCTTGCAGAAAGCTGCATCCTCCGATGTACAAGCTATTGCATATCGTATCGAAGATGCTGTGAAAAATAGCGCACTGCGTGGACGTGCAACGTTGCAGGGAGACTTCCATCCGGGTGGTCGCCACGATAACGACTTCAGTGATTTCCGCGAGATTTCTATTTTCCCCACCAAAGCCGAGCTACTATCGAACGAACAACCATTTATGTTGACCATGGAGAACATCAAGGCCATGGAGCCCGAGATTCGAGTTCAAGCTCATTTGGATAATCAATTCCGACTTCTCCGCGAAGACATGCTTGCCGAGCTTCGCGATGATATCAACACAAGTTTGAGTGGGAAGCAGCGACGGCGTGGAGGTTTTCACCTCCGTGGACTGCAACTCAGCGGCATTCATTGTGGCGTAGGAAACAGGGTGAAGCCTGCAACGGTAGTCCTGCGCTGCTTCGATCCCATATTTCAAAAATTGCCGCAGGACGAGGATGAGCGACGAAAGTATTTTGTGGAGAACAAGTCATTCTTGAAACACCAATCCGTGGGATGCGTCGTGGCTGCTGGGCAAGTGATCGGCTTCGGTACGATTGATCGGGATGAGTCCTTCCTTGCCAAAACGCCCCCAAACTTGCTCTTGCGCTTTGCTGGTACTTCAGCACCGCGGTCCATTTTGGCTTCCTTCAAGCTCAAGAGACCGGATGAGATGGAGTTTGTGGCAGTGGAAACGCCATTCTTCGCATACGAGCCCGTCCTGAAACGTCTACAGCAAATGCCATCATTGCCCCTTGCGAAGATTATCCTCGACCTCGAACGCGATTCCGATGAACGATCCCCATTCCGCCTGGGCGATTTGGCTGAGAGCATTCACTTGCTCAAAGGGCAAGATATCAGCCACGTAATCAATGCTAAGCATTCAATCACGTTAGATCACGCTCAAACAGAGTCATTAGTCGCGGGGTTGACCAAACCTGTCTGCCAGATACAGGGCCCACCAGGTGGTTATCTATCTGCGTCCTCGGTGTTTCATGTGCTAACGTGTGCCGAGCAGGAACCGGGAAATCATTCATCGGAGCAATCCTGGCTAAAATTCTGGAGGATAGGATTGGGGACACAATTCTTGTGTTGACATACACGAATCATGCGTTGGATCAATTTCTGGAAGATATAGTTGACATGGGTGTCGCACCAGATCGAATCGTCCGGCTCGGATCAAAGTCCACCGTCCGAACGGAGTCCATGACGCTACAGAGCCAGTCGAAGGGCCGTGCAAGGCTCCCACCCGAGCATCATCGGGTTGCAATGCGTTATCGCCGTGAAGCGGAGGATATTGCAACTTCCGTTACCCAGTGTGGCGAAACATTCAGCCGCTGGAAGCCCTCAGACGCGGATGTACTCGATCTCCTCGAGTTTGACGATGTCGATGAGCGCTTCTACCGCGCTCTCTCGATCCCGCAGAGTACCGATGGCATGGCAGTCATGGGGCCTCACGGTAAGCCTGTGGACAAGTGCTATTTGTTTCGGAGGTGGACTAGCGGCAGGGACCGAGGCCTATTCAAGGCCCTTCCTGAGGTTGAGGACGAGAGAGTCTGGCAAATGCCAATCGAAATACGGAAACGCCATGTCGCCCGTTGGAGGGAAACGGCAATTACCGACCACCTTGACCCTATCTGTACGCAGTTGAAAGAATTCAGTACCGCCCACGCCAAATGGATGAATGCTGAAGGGGCCAGGAATGCAGCTCTGATGAGAAGCAAAAGCATTATCGGTTGCACTACCACGGCTGCAGCCATGTATATGGACCAGATTGAAGTTTCCAAGCCAGGGGTGGTACTTGTCGAAGAGGCTGGAGAAGTTCTCGAGTGCCACATTTTGACGGCCTTGTCCCGGACTACCAAGCAGTTGATCATGATTGGAGATCACCTTCAACTCCGACCCAAAATCAAGAACTACACCTTGACAGTTGAGAATGGCGAAGGGTTCGATTTGAACTGTTCTCTCTTCGAGCGACTTGTGAATGAAGGTCGCGACCATTCCGTGCTCGCAAAGCAACATCGCATGCGGCCTGAGATCTCAGCACTGGTCAAGCGACTCATGTATCCGGAGTTGAAAGACAGCGATGGCACACTTTCTCGGCCAAGCATCTACGGGGTGCAGAGCAATGTAATATTCATCACCCACAGTCATCCCGAGGGATCTGATGAGCGGATCAAGGACCGCCAGGAAGGCAAGTCCAAATTCAGTCGCACAAACGAGTATGAAGCACAGATGATTCTCAAAATTGTCAAATATTTAGCTCAACAAGGATACGGATCGGACAAACAAGTTGTCCTTACCCCATACCTTGGACAGCTGAAACTCATTATGGACAAATTGAAGAATGATCACGATCCTGTCCTCGGAGATTTGGACAGCCACGACCTCGTCAAAGCAGGATTGATGACTGCAACGAGTGCCTCACAGAGTAAGAAGCATTTGAAGATTTCAACCATCGGTACGCATCCATCTGTTGGAGTGTACCCTCTTCTCGATACTAATGAACAGTGAAGATAATTTCCAGGGAGAAGAACGGGAAATTGTGATTGCAAGTTTGACTCGAAGCAACGACAAGGGAGATGTCGGATTTATGAGCGCGCCGCAGAGACTCAACGTGCTCTTATCACGGGCCCGCAACGGACTCATCATCATCGGTAATGCTGACACATTCCAGAAGAGTCGCAAAGCCTCGTCGACCTGGAAGCCCTTCATACAGCAATTGACCGACAATGGGCACTTGTTCAATGGATTTCCGACCAGGTGCGAACAGCACCCCACAATGACAGCCATCCTCGCCAATCCACAGGATTTCGATACTCAATGCCCCAGTGGTGGCTGCAGTCGAGACTGGTATGAGCTGTCCCGAACGAGCGAGGCAAATATCTAACTTTGCATAGTACATCACTTCTAGCATGTGGAAACCATCGGTGTCCAGAAAAGTGCCACCAGTTGGTAGACCACACAAAGATGAAGTGTCTGGTCCAAGTAGAACAAGGATGTGATCAGAAGCACCGCTTCTGGGCCGCTTGCTGGCGTACTTCTGGGCCATGTCCCAAATGCGAGAGGGATGCAGCGCTTCTGATATCTCGTAAAAAGAATGAAGATCAGTATCTCTCGAAGCTTCTGGAGCTTGATGATAAAATCGAAGCACAGAAACTCATGGCGCGCGATATTGACGATCTCGATGCGCAGCAAGCAATGCTGGAAAGAAAAGGAAAAGAGCTTGAGGAAGCCGCGATGTCCACTGCCGCGAAGAGACTTGCTCAGTCCCGAAAAGCAAAAGTGACCTCTGCCAACGCTATCCCCAAGGGACGGTACAATGCCTCGCTCGACAGTGATTCAGATGCTAGCAAGGCTTGGGAGCGACAGAAACAGGAATCTGGGATTTCTAACGAGCATGTGGACAGCATCATGGCCATGATTGGACTTGAGTCGGTCAAAACATCTGTCCTTGAGGTGAAGGACAAAGTGGAGATCTCAATCCGACAAGGTACCGATCTCACCAAAGAGCGGTTTAATGCTCTTCTACTGGGAAATCCTGGCACTGGTAAGTCTGACCAGATGACATCTTAGTTGTATCTCATTTCGTGGTAGGCAAAACGACGATGGCGCGGTACTACGCAAGATGCCTCGGGTCCATGGGGACAGTTGCTGGTGGTCATTTCGAGGAGACGACAGCTTCAAGATTGATAGCAGGGGGAATACCCGCTTACAAAGCACTCGTCGAGAAGATCATGAACACGGGTGGTGGCGCATTGTTCATCGATGAGGCGTATCAGTTAACAAAGGGAGCAAACGCAGCAGGGACCCAGGTGCTGGACGCTGTCATGGACGATGCCGAGAACCTCACTGGAAGAGTGATATTCCTCATGGCAGGGTATCAAAAAGAGATGGAGACGTTGTTAGCGCACAACGCTGGACTGCCGAGTCGTTTTCCCTACCAATTCAAATTTGAAAACTACGACGACGAGGACCTGCATCGTATTCTCCTCGCACGAATTGAGTCCATATATGGTGGACGGATGGAGATCGAAGGGGGACTGCAAGGATTATATGCGCGCATCGTGGCTCGCCGAGTCGGGTATGGACGCGATCGCCCAGGCTTCGGCAACGCACGT